>JASAND010023271.1:0-108043 GCA_030248195.1 Trissonchulus latispiculum
TACATTAGGCTGTTCCAAGAAGAGATTTATCCAATCTGTAAGTGTACCCGAGATAAACTGTTTTCTAATAATGTGGTACCTTGCAGGTGTAAAATGCTGTTTTGGCTGAAAAGAAAACTTATTTGGAGCTGTACATGAACAGTCCATATCTGAAGTCAGATTTACCATTAGACTCTATTTTATGCTGCACCCATCCCTCAAAGACAGCCTAATCTTGGATCAATTAAGCTAAAGATACGTACATATTTTCCTTTTCGGGTTTTTGAATACGCAAAAATTCTGATTTCGAGAAATTCTTTTTGATCTTTCCACAGAAAACGAAGGCAATTGCAGGTAAAATGTTATCTAGTACAGTGTTATTCCTAGATAAGCACAGTTAATGCTAAGTCGGATTAACGAAAACGTTGAAGCTAAAGCTTGGCAAGTTGAAGAAGACTCATTTAAGAAGTCTTATGGACATGCCGCAAGGTCAAGTCGGGAAAACTGAAACCCTTCATGTTAATTACCCAATGAAACAAAATTGGGGAAATTAAGTTTGCTGTTAGCAAAAAGAATTTAATGAGCTTTTTAGGGTGATTTAGGGTCATGCTTCTTAGGTGATAAAGAAATTTACATAATCTTCAAACAATGACGGTACTTTGAACATACGGTAGATTCATGAGGACAGGTAACACACAGATGCACTGTTGAGATAAAATATAGAATTTTAAAAATATTAGTAAATTTTTCAAATTAAATTTTTAAAAAAATTAGAAAATTGTTCAGAGATAGACATTGGAATTTGGCGGTAGTCGTCGTGTAAAGTTTATGGTACAGTTCAAAAGTGTGATACTGGAAGGTATTCAATCAGCACCGGTCGGGACAGACAGATATTGATATGGTATTAAAATTAAAATTTAAATTAAAGATACACACTTTGCTTGCCAGCATGACAGACAAACGTTGACAAACGTTTGAGCACAACTTCCATTTCAAATTAGTACAAACAAGAGTACATAATATATAAGAGTGTGACAGCAGGCAAGCTCTCTGTTATCAGCTGTAGGTACATGCTATGTTCGCTAACGGCTGACCCCCCCACAAATGTGTATGCGCTCTTCAAAGAAATTTGGCCGCTACGCTTGCATGCTGAAGCTCGAAAACACAACTACTCAGTTGGTTCAATATGCGTCTGTTGCGAGCTTTAACACGCAAAGATAGCGTGCGAATTTCTTTGAAGAGCACATACACGTTTGTGGGGGGGGTCAGCCGTTAGCGAACATAGCATGTACCTACAGCTGATAACAGAGAGCTTGCCTGCTGTCACACTCTTATGTATTATGTACTCTTGGTACAAAACACAAGTGCATCACTAAAAGCTCAACTGCATAGCTGAACCTCCCGTAGCGCAGTGGCTTCTTACTACGCTACAAGTGGAGGATCATGTCAAGTTTAGAGCTTGAACAAAAATTAAGCTCTAGCACCGTATTTCACATACCCCTCCTGGGCAATTTACCGAGATTGTCAAGGGGCGGCTTGGTGGAGCTACCACAGCACCTCCATTACGGTGGACGTAATGGACGTACTGATAGCCTTATAGAACACCTCGGGTAATTGCTATGGCAATTATTCAGTGTCAGCATCCTCCTTCTCTCAAAAATGCATACGTTCTAAGCTGGCACTATCCCTAACCGGATCACGGACTGGGGTGAGGTGGCTGTAATAAAATCTGCATAGCTCAGCTTGCAGCTTACGTCTAGGCTTTTGGAAATTGTGTTGAAATACCCACTAGCCCTGAAATTTGAGAAATTCAATTTACTAATCTTAAGTTTTGTTGTAAGTACATAGGACGATCTAATTTTGAAGAGAATGTGAAGTTGCACAAAAACAGTTCATAAGGTGCTCTATAATAGTAGAAACCCACCACTAACCTATTTGAGTGACGGCTTAAAAAAATGGATAAAATTGTTTGCTAAAGGCTTACTGTTGAACAACTATTTATTTCGCCGTAAACGATATGAAATTCTGTCAGCTGGCAAACAACATAAAAACAGTAAACGATCTAGTTTACCGAAGAAAGCGGGTTCGACCCCCCCTTTAGTGTCGAATTTATCGGTCGGTCTGTGGTGCTGTAGTGACAACTTTCTTTCTTCTTTTCTTCTATTATCTATATAACCCTTTAGGTTAGTCACTCAAACTTCCTGATTCAATGTATTTCACGGTCTACTTCAGAAAAACGGGGACAGATAAAATCCAACTCAATACTGGATGGCTATGACAAATTCTGAGATTGTAAACGAGCTTGACAGTATATTAACATAAGTAGCTTCTGGAAAATTTAGAAATTTTAAACAAAGTCCTGAGACTCTAGATGAGTTTGTAATTAGTAAACGTCAAAAACACAAGGCAGAATAGTTGATAAGTCGAAATCAGTCTCAATTTCAGATAGAATGATTAAATGAAGAACGAAAAACCCAGCGCTTTGCCCCTCCTACAAAATTGCCGGTAGGAAGCAGTTCTGGGGGTTGTTACAGTCGGATCTGCAGAAATCCATTTTTCGATTAAGCTTTTTGTTAGTTCATCATTTTCGTTCTTACGATTAAATTTTAAGCTTACACAGCTCAGCCCGCATTGAGCTAACAAAAGGATTAACGATATCGGATTCGTGCTAAGCGACCCAGAAAGTGCCAGAAATCGAAAACTGAGAAAACAATTTTTTACAGTATCGAAAAATTCATGTGAAATATAGCCACCGACCTTTGCGTCTATCAAAAGATTTTGAGTACACCAGTGTAGCGAGATTCCGCCGAACAAGGTAGGTGGCTGCAATTCAAATCAAAGTTTCGTGCTCTATTTAAGAACGATTTTTGTAGCTATCAGTTAGCTAGCATTACATTTAGAAAGTTTTAGATAAGGAGACTCTAAAGGACCACTTAAGGTCACCTTGCGAAACTAGCGAAAAAGTGCTCGAAAAAATGGAATTCAGCTGCTGGCTAGGTTTTCATATGTCTAATCTGCGGAATCTCGCTATAATGGTGTAGGTACACACTCAAAATGTTTTGATAGACGCACTTCGAATCCACTACACCACGGAGTCAGGAGAGATAAGCACACACGTATCCTTAGTTCGCTGTTTCTACAACTTCAGCAGCAGCCTAAGATACAGAGGGCAGATATCTCCTGACGTTATCAAAATCTGTCAGGCTTCTTGTTCCTTTGTGTCAAGTTTTCAATTAGCACATTCTCTACATTTGTTCCAAAAATTCTGATGTCAATCATATAATTCAAACAATAGCGTTTTGGCTAACGTCAGACGTTTTAAACGAACATAGAAAGCAGTAGGATAAGTGCAGATACACTATTACAGCTTATGAGTTAATTTAGGGTTTCCCTAATTCTAAAAATAGACTCCGAATTATCAAAGGCAAAAATGGATTACCAAGCTGTCGGGCCTAGTCTTTCGTGTGTCGCTTCTGCTAGCACGTGCTAAGTTGAAAAAAGCGACACACGAAAGCGGCGCCGCTGTCGGGAATAAATTAGAAAAAATTTTATTACATAACAAAATGGGCAAATTTTTCGTTAATTTCCTGGAAATTTTCAGATGTCAACACTCCCCTAGAGTGCTAACCCGGAATGTAAGGCTATCTGCAGACAGTGCAATATCGCTAACAGCGACGTTGTTTACCATAACTGAACGGTATAAGTTAAATTTCTCTGACCCTTGTGGAAGCAAATTTGGTTATCCCTTATTGAAGTCGTTTTGCTTAACACATTCAACGGTGAAGTCCCATATATGGGACTTTACCGAAATCTGACTAGTACACCGAAGTCCCACATATTGGACTTGTGTACGATAATTTCAAACATGGGCGCTGCACAGAGAGCAAAAGTATTAGTTTCGGCGCTAAGAGAAGGCATTAAATGTCTCTGGTGTTGCCAGCTAGTGTAAGTAAACTCTAACTAGTAAAATTCATCGTCCATGAGTCTACGTTATAATGGTGATTTTCTTCGAATTAATTGATTTGGGGGTTTGTGATTTTAGTTTCTCTGGTTCAATAGAATGCGCTGTATCCACTGATATAAAAATCTTCGTAATCGAAAACTATCGCCTAGATAGACAAGGCGGCTTCCGGTTGGGTTGTCCCCGGGCCGTGTAGCGAGCCATGGGCCCTGGGCACGGCCCGGCTTTAGCTGAAAGCCCGGGCCAGGCCCGGGCTCGGCACCGTCAATTTCTTATCGGAACAACCCTAGCTTCCGGTGCCAGAAGGTGCTCCGGCAATGAATGTACCACTGAGAGCTAAACAGTTTTGGTGATTTTTGTAGTTTTGTAACGAACTACAGACTTTCAACGCTGTTCTTGCTTTCACGCTCAATCTTGTTCCGGCGTTCTGTAGTACAAATGCTGATTTTCAGTGAAACATTCTTGACAAAATTCTTAAACCTTTGTGGGAGCAATTTCGGTACCCATGTGAACGGTATCACCCAACTGTTTGCATTGTTTTACAGACATAACCGGACTAAAGTGCGAAAAATTTATAATTCTAACGTAGCGGCAAAGTGTGCTCTCCGTTATTAGGACATTAAATTACCGCTGAGCTTGCTTTACTCTCCGGGCTTAAGTCATGCAGCTTAGTGCCTAAAATGGTTAGAGTATAGGTAACACGTTCGATCCTGGAAAACCTTGGAGCACAAGTCATTTTGGTGTGCCTAATTACCGGATAATTAGCAGTCATTCATTAATATAAAGAGTAATAGCAGACAGACTGCTGCCTTTCACATCCAATGAAACTTACGTCAAGTTCGCCGACGGGGAGTCTTTCTGTCAAAGGTGTGCAGAAACTTGAGCTAAAGGTGTGTGGGTGTGCGGAAGGAGTGTGCAAAAGACACTGTCAACCCGGAAAAATCAAAAAAATCGGAAATAATTAATTCACTATTTTAAGTTTTTCCAAATTGTTCACTGCAGTAATCAAAGCTCACAGCTTATACGCCTGTGCTCACGATTTGGATGGGTAAAGTTAAGAACAGGCTATTCTGACGTAGCTTTATTTGTATGTCAAATTGTGGGGATTAATTCTCTGAATAGCCATAACTGACTAATCCCATTTCAGTGTCAAAAACGTTTCACACTAGAGTTTAATTCAAGTCTTCAAAGCTTGGGGAAAGTAATACTTATGTGGGAGTGGAGACGCCAACCTCCCGCATCGCATATGACACAAATCTGAAGACAATTACGAAAAAAAGGTGGACATCAAGATGAATATTCCGGTGTTCCAGACAGGGCTAAAAACGGAAGAAAAAATCACTTCCCTGATTAATTTAGAGGGGAATTTAGGCTGGGCTAAGGTGATTTAACTTTCAACAATGTATATGTCACTGTAAAACTGTAGAATTAGGAATTCTGCAGAATTACTGAAATTTTCAAGGGGTATTTCACAAAGATTGTAGTCTACAATTGTTACGTTTGTAGTTGATTCCGTTTCATAGTACAACTCATTCTCCTGTGGATTAACAATGCTCAACTATTGATCGTTTCATAATACTATCATTGTGAAAGAATCGTACTACCACTGTAAGCACCAAAAGCAACGCAAATATATTTGTAATTGTTGTGCTATAATTGTAACTGTTAATATACAATTATAGCCAGTTTTCTTAATTTCATAAATGCATTATATTTTCACAATTGCGAATATTGCCTGTAAATTGTACCTACAATTTCTACATTGGTATAAAGGGCTGTTACTCGGAACATTTCAGTAAAACTGTAGAATTACGGCAAAGCTTGACTTACTCTACAGTTTTCCTGATATTTTCAGGAATTCTATAGAATTTCAACTTACTTAAAACTTATACTTACATGTATCCCCCCAGTTTCAATTGCACTTATCGCGTACTCTGTTACAATGTACTTGTATTGTGTACCCTGTTATTACACTAAGGCAGTGTAATAGACTTTCGTTTGATGTTGCCGCCTACGTTAGAATGCAAGTTCTGATAGCCAGATGTCACTTATATCAATGCTTGGTTGACTATAAGCTCGTGTTCCCCGACTTTTCATTTCTATCGTCTCCTTACTTTCTCTCTTTGGTTTCTTCCCTTAGCCAGCACTTAAACTTCTGCCCAGTTTGGTCCGTGGTAATTTGTCCAGCAATCTTCTGCTATTCCACTTTTGTATACTTCACCTTTCTCACATGCTTTCTTGTCTAAAGAAATAATGAAAAACGCCTGCCTGCAGTCACTAAGGCCGTAGCCTTAGTCCGAACAGGAGAGAGCCAATGGGCGCTGTGAGCGCTCTTACCCAGAGAGAACTAATCTCTGGAGCTCCTGCCTGGTTTGAGCTCCAGGCAGGAGCTCCAGAGATTAGTTCTCTCTGGGTAAGAGCGCTCACAGCGCCCATTGGCTCTCTCCTGTTCGGACTAAGGCTACGGCCTTAGTGACTGCAGGCAGGCGTTTTTCATTATTTCTTTATGATTAATGTCTTGTATCCTTCGTGGATCCGCCTGCTGGCCAGCGTTTACTTCATTTTCCTGACGTAAATGCTTTCTTGTCTACAGAGGAGTCATCTTACTATTCCACTTGTCACACACTTCAGATGGCTTGATTCGTAGTGTAGAAATCTGTTTATGTGTGTCTTTTTCCTATATACTGATGTCTGGACTGGATACCTCCATTAGTCTTTGTTGTTTCGACATCCATGAACGCCAACTGGTTATCCTCTAGTTCAGTTGTTAGGTGCTGTTGATGTAGGAAAAAGACACACACAAACAGATGTCTACACTACGAATCAAACCACCCGAAGTGTGTGAAAAGTGGAATAATAGGATGCCTCCACTGTAGAGCTACAGCCATATGCGAAGAACTGCTGTTGAAAATAAAAGAAGAGAGCATCCTAAGGAAAGCATTTCAACAAAACGGTTATCCTGCTAAAGTAATAAGGGAAGCAATGTCTGCTCGAAGAACGTAGCCAAGGCCAGAAGAGAAAGCAGAGAAACTAACGGTTGTCCCTTACACAGGTAGAGACATCGACAATCTGAAGAGAATATGCAGCTCCTATGATATAAAACTAGTGTTAGCGGTAATGTTACACAGGTGTGACACGTAAAATACGTACAGCACAGACTTGCATGTACTGACGATTTGAGATCTATTTTTAATTAGCAACACTGGTGTCAAGTCAAACACTGACATCAAGTTAAGTAAAAGAAAAACCGGTCTTGCGAATTTTACTCCAACGGCGAATGGAGACAGTCAAACCGGTTTAATTGTAGAGCAACAATATAACACAGTTTTATTTCAGCTGAGATACGCAAAAGATACTTTTAAAACCGATTATAGTAGACCCGCTGCGCGGAGGCGCAGCAAGAAAAATGTGACAATGCTGTGTTAACTTATGAGTCATCCTGTGTTACAATCTCAGCTATGGAATTCTACGTGTAGATTATGCTCTGCCATCATAAATCGGTGATTACATGGCATTTTTGCATGGTAGTTCTATGGAACGCAATGGATGAGCAACACCTAAGACCTACTAGCTGAGACGCAGCACGAAACGGTGTTATTGATGCTCGAAATATTGTTTGCGAATTTAAAAATGTGATCGCTGCCTTAAGGTGGTGCTGATTTCTTTTGGAGACATCATCTTTGAACCATTCTTACTCAATCATTATTTGGAGTTAAAAACACATTTTTATATCAAAATGGAGCTTAGCATTTTTTCTTTCTAGTGACTACAATAAAACTAATTTTGGATTTCGAAATGTTTGTAACGGAATTTTGAAGAAGTGCAATTTTTCAGATCTTTTTGCAGACGGAAGCAAATTTTTTCAGAGACACTGGTTTTGTCAAACACCTGGGGACAATTTTTTAGTTATTATTAAATCTCTCTTCGTAGTGAGGAAATCAGATCAAACGTATGCGCAACCTGGTTTTTGCCTACACTTACTGAATTTGGTAAGTGACCACTCTAGCTAGAACGCAGCAATCGGAGCAACTAAAAAGGTCCCGGTTTATTTTTATGTAAAATACATCTGCTAAGTGCCAACCCTCTGTATCTATACTAAATGGCCCTTAAATCGCTGAAAAAATAATACTGTTTTTTGCAAAAACTGCATTTTTTATAATAGCGGCCTATGGGATAACTGTTGGAAGATGATCATTCCTCAGATAATTGGCATTTGTGAGACCTTCAAATTGACGCCAATAGTTTAATTGTAGCTCAAGATACTATTGGTTTAGCTCAAGATACTATTGGTTATCTCATTTCTGCATAAATGGCAAGTTTTGGACGATAAAATAAGAAAATTGGTAATACCTCACGACAGCAAAAACCTAGAAAGTTACTTCAAAAAGCGAAAGTGTAGAGCACAGCAAGATGTTTCGTCTGAATATAGGCATAGCTATGCAGATACTGTCTAACTGTCAGAAATCGGCAAAAACTGTCCGGAACGGACACGTCGCAGTTTTGAAGCAGGATTGCGCGTAGTTGTTAGAATGCTAAAAGAACTTATTCTGGAAAGTTTCATCAAATGTCTTCTTGATTTGTGCCGTCACTCAATCAACAAAGCATACCCAGAAGGAGTCACCAGTTTAAGTCAAAACAACAAGTATTACAACCGATGAGATATCTTAAGGACACTAACCCGTTTAGAAAAGAAATATCAGTCAACAACCCAAATCATGAAAAGAATTTCCAGAAGAATTACGGATGTTGCAGCGCAAACAAAAATGTAGACATAGAAAGTGTCACAATAAGGGATTTCAAAATTTCCCATTGTAATTTACCATTTACTATTGCCTATTGGACCAAAAAACCATTAAAAACAAAAAACCCCTATCTAAGCGGTTTTACAAAGTACGTAGTGAAGAACATGTAGTTTTGCTCACCACAGGTAAAGATTGTCCTCTATCCCAAACCCAAACCCAAAATCAACATTCAACATTTTTCATCCTGTTGCTGGACTCCCATCGTTTTGGCGACTTTACAGTAAGACACATTCTCAGATCATTGCTGTTTGCGTAACTTTGTATGCTAAATAAAATAGAAATCTACATTGACGCAGTTTATTGGCTAATCAAAATTCAGCTGTGGACAAGCAAACAGAACCCATTTCCGTTCCAGCTAAAGTCAGAATTAAAGGATAGAAGCATTTTGTGTCATCCAAATAGCAATTTGCCTGCGTACTACAAAAAGTCAAGATGTTATTGAAAACATATTTCTTTCTGATGTCGTAAATATTTGCCTATCCTTTCGACGTAGGGACTGAGAAAACAGTCGGAAATGCGTTACTTTAATCAGCATGATCTATCTTTTCATTTCCGTTCCCCTAATTAACATTGTAATACGTTACACTTTGATGTATGCAAATTAGCAGGGGCTGAAACTTCCTGACTGCTAAAGTTAGCTTGATGCAGGTAAAAGCATTAGCAATAGTTTACAGGCACTTACAACAGTATCGGTAAGCAATGGCATCTAATCCGTTAACGATCTAAAAGACTGAAATTAATGTACTTTTAGAAAATATTGCCCTAGGCGACTGTAGTCATTCACTGTAAGCGTCACTGTAAATGCAGCATTACCGGGGGAACTAATGCTGATAAGGATGAGAAAGCATAAAGCCTGGTTCACACTGGTGTCTTATGTCTTATGTCTTATGTCTTTTGTCTTATGTCATGTGTCTTAAGGCGTTCACACTAATGTTTTATGTCTTATGTCTTATGTCTTTTTGTCTTAAGACAGACTTGGGCCAGGCTCAACTTTTGTCTTATGTCTTAAGAGATGAGCCAATCACATTACAGCTAGTCTAGTCATTGTCAAGTTGATTGGCTGAAAGATTCAAATGTGCTGCCTAAGACAAGAGACATAAGACAGCAGTGTGAACGGTTCTGTCTTAAGACATGGAACATAAGACATGAGACATAAGACAAAAGACAAAAGACATAAGACATAAGACAGCAGTGTGAACCAGGCTTAAAGCTGCTAAGTATTGAAATTATCTCTATGAGGCATTTGCATCATTGGCATGTTGAACCCTAAAGCGGCTTTCATAGCTAGCCTTTGAGGCTAGGCAAAAATCTGGAAACTTGTGAAAATGATCAAGGAATTACCGACGTCAAAAACGCAAATCCTGATCTAAATCTTGGACAGATTATTCGACTTACCTCGAAAAATGTCAGCAAACACTTTCCTGCGTCACAATGTTCGACATCTTCCCAACGGTTAGTCATAGCATTTAGTTTTGATATAGGAGCCGGGTTTTATAGTATGGACAACAAAGCCAAAATTGGATTGATCAAAAATTCTGTAATTTTACAGGAGTATTGCTAATTTGCATATCAGACTTGTTGCAAAGTGGCACTATTGCACAGTTGGATTTTTGATTCTACGACTGTTTCCCGCCTTTGGTATTCTATTATGCTGTGGTGGTGGAAACAAAAATTTTTACTTTTACATACATGTACTAAATTCTTAAATAATTACATCAATGCTAATTCTGAAACCTAAGACAAAACATAGCATAACGTCAACAGATCAAGTCACAATTGCTCAATAATCTGAATGATAATGCAATGTAAAATCATCCAGCCCAGCCACCATAATTCTAGACTTATGCAATCAGCTAAGTCAAATTCTGATAGTTTTCTTTCTGAAATGGCTCAGTGTAAGTGAACTAGACGCCAACCGCATGCGCACAATTGTGAGACACTCTACTCAGTCTGCAAAGCTTTCCAGAAAACTGCTGTAGTAAGCCAACATGCAATCAGGCTGGTTAACTGCCAGTGCTACTGACTGTACTGTTCAAGTAATCACCTAAAGTTACCGCAGGTATAAAATATGCAAATTAGGTTGAGTGGTATAGATGACTACTTTTCAAGAGATAATTTGCAGCATCATTTGAAATGTCATTTGGATTTTGCTTCCAAGCCAGCCGTAGCACTGCTCACTGTGCTTATAGCAATGTGTGAAGTCATATGCAGGCGAGGCCTTCAATAGGAGTTTCGCCTGCCAGCGTGCATCTAAATATCCTCTGAAGCCGATGTTATCAAGCATCTCAACCCGGGTTGAAACCGAAATGTCGTGAGTTCGAGTTCCACCGAAGGTACAACTTTTTCGGTCGGCAGCGTTTACGTTACCACCCGGCTATATACCCGAGAAGCGAGACTAGTTTATTTAACGGAGGATTTATTAACTTCGGGCCGGAGCGGCCCGGATCGATTTAAGGTAATGTTGTGAATGCACTATATTATCTCAAAATCTACTCATTTGGTAGTTTACAACAAAATTTAACATTTCATATATTAGTGTATTTGACCTTGGTGCATTGAAATAACCTAAATAATAAAAGTAGTAATATTTGGAAAATTTGCTCTTGGCCCAAGCCGAGACGCCACATTTTGCAAACGGGCCCGGCCGAAAAAATTTGCAAATTTGAAAGAAATCCAATCCTTTACATAGTTAGAAAAATCTCCAGTTACCGAATAAATACTAAACGATACGTTTAATCGAGAAACGAACTTTACACTGCTATTTAGATTTTCTGTGAGCCAGCAAACTCCTCATGCGATTTCACCAAAAAATGTTTTCGTCCCCCCCCCTCTCTTTCGAATCGAAATATGTCAAAATGACAGGGTGACTAAACACGTGGTTTACAAAACCAGTGCGTCAAATAGACTGGCGCAAGCAGACTTCGGTAAGACAAATAGTATTTGAAAATTGAGTCAGTTAAGAGTTCTGTAATCCCTGCTCAGCAGTTGTTTTTTGTACAAAAAATATAATTAACTCTCAGCAGGAAGCATTGGGCTTCGTTAGCGTTAAATCGGATAAGCTACAGTAATTGGGTAAGGTCTGGCATAAAGTTAGGGGGGGAACCGTGCTGCGTGAAAAATTCAATTTCCTCTGCCTGTTATGGAGAAACTAAAGATGGTGGAATTTCATCAAAACCAGGAACCGAAATGATTTTTCCATTTTTGTGAACATGTTTCCCTTTTCTGTGGAATTAAGGCAAAAGTCTTGAAAGCTTTCTTATGACCTTCCAGAAAGAGGGTATGAGTCAATTAACGCAGAAATATAGTAGAAAATTGTCCAAATAGAATTTTGTTACAGTTTTAAACCTGATGGGAATATTTCTGTGAGGTACTACTGACTCAAGAATAATGCTGACGTTTTAAACTCAAAATTTCGCAGTGTATCAAATTTGTAAGAGTAATCAAAACACAATCCTCCGGCTATTATGACATTTGGCTTTATGTCGTCTGTATGAAGTAATTCGTAACTTTGGATTAATTAAATTCAAGATAGTGTTTCTGATCTCAAATTTGAGGTGAAATTAGTTGAGGTGAAACAGTCAAATGACCTACGACTATAGGTTTACTCATTAAAGTGTAATGTCTGAAAAAATATAACGAGTGAAAGGTAGCGGCACCAGAGAAAGTATAAAAATTACTCCAGAAACTTTTCGTGCATATCTACTATGCCATCCTTTGACAGAGTTGTTCGTAAGGGGTAAGTCCTACGGATTAAGTAGTAGTTGCTAGAACACTTGGTCAAATTTATTTGAAGAACGGCTAATTACTAAAGTCTGACCAAAAAATGTAGGGAGCGAAATTGTTTTGTTTATACTGAATTACCGGTACATTTTCGCTGCAGCAATGTATATATTTTCTTGCGTCATGGCGTCATGGCATGAACTTTCTTTTGGTTGAAACAAATTTTATAAAAAATTAAAACTCCTCAAAAGAAGCCGATTTTTTAAGTTTTGAAAGATCAATAGAAGCCAGGAACTAGCCGTTCGGTGACAAATTAGCCCATGTCCCAGACATTTTGAATCCCGAATATCAGCTGATTTCGTCAAAAATTGCGATTGTTATTCAATTTTTTTCGATTTTCAGAATCCTTTGATCTTTGCCGCTTTCCAACTTTGACTGGCTATTACTCGCGACTCACTCAATGCAAAAATTTTTTAATTAGATTTTTCAGGACCGCTTACGTGTCAGCTTTCATGTGATATATATGGTTTTTCAAAATTTTGGGTCAAAAAGTGGTATTTTTCGAAAAAATCTATTTTCAAATTTTGAAAAACCACATATATCACCTGAAGGCTGACACGTAAGCGGTCCTGAAAATCCAATTAAAACGTTTTTGCATTGAGTGAGTCGGGAGTAATAGCCAGTCAAAGTTGGAAATGCGGCAAAGATCAAAGGATTTTGAAAATCGAAAAAATTGAATAACAATCGCAATTTTTGACGAAATCAGCTGATATTCGGGATTCCAAATGTCTGGTATTTGGGCTAATTTTTCACTGAACTGCTAGTTCCTGGCTTCTACTGAAATCTTTCAAAACTGAAAAAATCGGCTTCTTTTGATGAATTTTAATTTTTTTAAAACTTTTTTTCAAATCAAAAGAAAGTTCATGCCATGACGGTTCAGAAAATATATACATTGCTGCAGCAAAAATGTACCGGTAATTCAGTATAAATAAAACAATTTCGCTCCCTACATTTTTTGGTCAGACTTTAGTTTCCAGTCATGTGTTACAAAAGAATGCAAATTGCTACAAGTTTTTGCTGCTAGGACAAAACTTCCCTCACCTTTCTGAGTGTGCTGTTTTGAAAAACTCAAATATTACAAATATACAACTTTAATTTTTGGAAAGTTGTACTACTTAGAGACTCTTCAGATATAGATTGCTAAAGCTTGCTATAATTCCCTGAAGGTATAAACTAGCCAGTTATATGGGCTAAATCACAGTGGGTGTGCCATATCTGCATTATTGTACCTAATCTACATAGACATTTGTAGTCATGTGCGGCTGTCTGTAGCCCAACTTCTTCCTACTACCATAAACTGAACTTTACATGGAGCTAAAGCAAAACATTTCAAGCAAACTGTTAACACACAACTTTCGGTTGGAGGAATACTAGAGCAAAGTTTCATTAGGTAACCGTTGTCTGATTCTATTGGCTTAACTCAGACGTGGGCATGAGACTTGAACGTAGCAATTTCTTCAAACAATAATATAGTGGTTGTAAAAGATTAAATCCTAAAGACATTTTGAAATACACCTCATAGAAATCCTCTTATTTTTAGCCCACAACCAGAAGCGTTAATTACATCGTAGTAGAACGGGCTACGATTATGATTTCCTTTCTTCATAGTAACAACTCTGGCGCTTAAACTCATATTGGAAGCTCGGTTGCAGAAACGAAAGTAAATTAAAAATTGAAGCCACCTAAGAACCCCTTCCAATAATATGCGTCAGTTAGCTGAAGCCAAAACTGTATAACTGTCATAATCTTCTAGAAGCTATTTTAATCGATATACATTGACGTTATTAACATAGTCCACGTGTAAGCGTAATAATGTCAACTTCATATCAAATATATGGTGAGCAAGTGTAAAATTAACTACTGAACCTGACATCAAATTAGCTGGTAGGGACTTTTCAAGAACGATTAAGATATAAATGTAAATAAAAGTGTAATGAAATAAAAATAAAAACTTTTTAAATTGCTTTAGCATTATTCATGCCTTGTTTGATTTTCACTATTTCAACTTTTCACAAAAGGAAACCGTTAATTAAAAGGAAACCTTTCCTAAAAACTTTTAATTTGATTAATGCTTGATTCTTTCATGTAAAGGCTCCAAGAAACCAACGCAGTTGCAACAACAATAATAATCGATATGAAAATCCCTTGAAATTTGTAAAACTCGAAACTCGAAATTTATGCAACGGGAATTAAAAAGGATTAGCGTAATCCCTGTAGGATTCTAACGTGTACGAATTAGTAGTTATCTCATCAAAGACTCATAACAACTTTCTGTTCGCAAAATAAAAGCAAGAGTCCATAATTCTTCTATATTTAAGAAGAAGAGTAACCCATTAGAGGGCTTCACTTCTTTGCACTGCGTGACGGTGCTCCAACCACAATACCATTCGTTTGGTGGGGGGGCAAGCACACCCCGTTGCCGTTTTGTGGGGTGGGGATCAGCCAAAAGTTGTCTCCTTTCGGTGGGATGGGGTAGGCAGAAGAGGGTCCCCGTTTGTGACGTCGGGTGTCATCAAGACAGGCTAGGACTGGAGGAATCTGATTGACTGCTGGCGACCCCCCCCCCTCCAAACCGGACCAATTTTGCCTAATTTCACACCAAACGGGGACCCCTTTCGACTAGCCCTCCACCAGACGGGAACCCATTTTAGAGATGCAGTGAAATTACCGTAATCCTCTGCTCAACCTCCCCTCCACCAAACAGGCAGTTGGTCTCAGCAATCTGTTTTCCTGTCGGCTACTACTCTCTACTCTACTACTACTCAACTCCCCACTAGACGTATGTGCTGTTGATTTGGCTGACCTCCCAACCAAACAAGGGAGACACTCGCGTATTGTGGTCGGAAAACCGTTACGCAATGCCCAGAAAAGGAGCCCTCCAGTGGCTTACTCTTATTCTACTATATAATGCAATTATGCATACTCTTCATAAAGGTCAGTTGGAATTGTGCATTACATTGCCCCAAAAAAATCAGTTTTGCAAGCAAATTTTTGCTTGTTGAAGAAAAACAATTCCACGATTTGATTTAGACACATTTCCACATATTATTGCTGCAGAAGTGAACAAGTAAATGCAAATATTTCAGCCTTTTCAAGCTATAAGTGGACCTCATTTCGCCACGCAAGACAGAGATAATGTGCTATCAGAGCTCGTCCAAGCTACATATCTACTTAATTAAATCTAAACCTACCCAACAAACATGGCAAACTTTTGTAAAGCCAAAAACTTGCACAGTATCGTCGATCCTTAATCACTATTAAGTAGATTTGGCAAAGTCATTATACGATACATCAGAAGAAAAATTGATATCATTCATAATTTCAGAACCAAAGATACATACAAGTTAGCTGCAATCCAAACGATAACACAAAGTTCAGGTTAGTTTGCCTGGGAACATTTCATTGAACGGACATCCCAACTAACCTCTACAGGATCCACAAATAGAAACACTAAGTTAGTATTAAGTTTTTCACTTTTCCTACTTCTTCATTCGCAGAGCCTGCAACATATTATTAAATTAATTGTTAGATCAACGAACACAAAGAACCCATAGGATGGTTTAAAGCTTAGAGGGAAGAATAAATTGTGTAGGCAGTTGTTGAAAGCTTAAAAGGATACTTTCAACAAAGAATTTATAAATACTACTTACTTTGGACATATTAAGTTTCGTGGAAGCCCTTTATGCTACGCTTGCGTCATGATGCCTTTGGCAGAAAAATCTTTGAATATACTTGGAGATCAAGACTAGCAGACGCTGACAATTATGTGGGCAAGCAATATATTAGATGCAAAGTCATGTGCCTGAACACGTTAAGAGCCACAAAGGTTGGTGAAAGTCGTAAAAATAATACGTTAATCCTGCGGTGAGTTGAACGAGATTTTCTGTTCATTTGGTGCCATTCGGTGAAGAAAGAAATATGCTTCCCAATAAAAGTTCAGGGTTTGATTTTTGGTTGGCAGGCAAGTGGTCTATGTTGAAATTAAACCAAATTTTTGATAATTAAAGTTCTGCTAATTATGTATTTTAGAAGGACATTGTAAGACAACATGGTGGTTGGAGCATGAAACCAGAAAGCGCCAGGGACATTCCGGTTTGCACAAACTATGTGCTGTAATAGTTTATGTTATTTATTTTCGTAAATTTGTTTGGTTACGTGGATGCCTTGAGTGTGTAATAGCACCCTTACTAAAATCCTTTCATTTCCATTTAACGTTTTGTTTACATCCTACGTTCATGAAAGTTTATGAAATATTTACGATTAATGCATTATTGTTTTTATCCTATGATCGTGGTATATATTTGCATTTTTTTAGATTCTCATCAGTACGCCAAGAAAGCTCTTAGTATAAATAGCTTCAAAAATTCTGATTTTTCTTTATTTGTAAATGAAAATGCTGAAACTACAAAGCAAAATAGTTTGAACCACGTTTGCTACGTATGTACATCGGTTTGGTATGACTTGGCACACTTTATTATGACAGGAAGTTCTCAAGGTGACAGTGGACGAATCAAATGCAAAAGATCACAAACACACGCATGTATTATATACAATTACATCCTCATGCACATGTGTAAATTGTAACATGAATTTCATTGTTACTTTCCAACAATAAATTCTACTCTAAGACATTCCCGTTTTTAGTAGAGTGACATTTAAGCGGCAGTTGAGCCAAATCAAACTAGAATATACCATTACATCTTATAAGCACATAGAATATGTTTCATTAGCTATTCCATTTGCTCAGCCTCGAACTATTGCCCCTTCTAAGGACCAGCTTGTTGTATTCTCTTTCAGATAAAATGCCCTAAGCATTTGGGCCTGACTGCAGAAAATGCATAACGTTCACTTTGCAGGTCATTAGTGATGAAATTAAAAAGTTCTTTTTTATTCGCATATTTCGGCTTAGACATTAAATTTTACACAAATGCCGGTAAATTCGCCCCGGTTTTGTGGAAATCCTAATATTGATTATCTTATTTCTTTAAAATGAGTGAAGCCTCCTACAGTTCATGCAAATCATAAAATATCATGTTAGGAACAAGGTTAGTAGGCGATGCCGTGCCTTTGTAGATTGTAGGCGGGAATTTACAATGGACCAACCAAATTTGATTGACAAGTTTATCTCACCTGAAATGCTCGTTTATCTTCTTTATCTCAGAGTAATTCAGTACACAAACCAATTTCACTCTTAATTCAAGGATCTTTTATTTTCCAGCTGATAAGTACCGAAGCTCGTACGGGCTGGACATGTTGTGTCTGACACCTGCCGCCTGGCCATCGATTACTCTACACCGGAGCATGCATGCTGTACATGTGTGCTCCTCATACAAAAGTTTTCAAAACGCAAGCCCTGCCACAATCCTGACATGGCTTCCAACACTTCATCACAATTAAAACAACCTCGAAAACACGAATATCCTACCAGACACTCATAATTACTGCACACTCTTCTGACATTCCATTCAGCAAGCAACAGTTTGTGGAACATTCGTGAAACAGTAAAATTTATAAGCTTGTGAATTGATACTTTTTATAAGCTTATAGCGCTATAAGCGCTTCGCGAAACGGGGCCCAGGTTTCTTTTACGGCTTTAATCCTTTACGTAAATAGCTAATACATAGATAAGAGTATGACAACAGGCAGGCTCTCTGTTATCAGAGCAAAAACTATGCTATGCGCGCTATCGGCTAACCCCCCCCCCACAAATTGACCCCCTCTCACACCGCCCCTATATGGGTACATAGTTCCAAACGGGGGTCGCTCACTGGCTTAGTATGTTTTCTACATGCATATGTTAAACATACACGCTTGCACCCTGTTCCCAAATTAGGCCTCGGTTAATTATAACGTGTAATTATGCAAAGCAGTGAGCGACCCCCGTTTGGACCCTGTACCCATATAGGGGCGGTGTGAGAGGGGGTCAATTTGTGGGGGGGGGTTAGCCGATAGCGCGCATAGCATAGTTTTTGCTCTGATAACAGAGAGCCTGCCTGTTGTCATACTCTTATCTATTATGTACTCTTGCTAATACTTGTAAAATAACCTATTTCCATGCTCAACATTCTGAGACCAGTCCGGGATTCAGCTATTCGCATGTTTCAGTATAAATTTTCTTTCTATCTTCTATTTCTTTCTTTTTCTTTTATTTCCTTTCTTTCATTTCATTTCTTTCTTCCTATTTCTTCCACTTTCTTGGTTGTCCATTAAAAATGGTTGACAGACAAAGGGACAAAGTTACACTCAAAGGTCAACTGTATGCCACGGTCTGTTTGACGCTTTAAAATTATGCGCCTTAAGTTGTTGCTAACTTGATAAAATGAGGGTGCCTGTTAACTCAAAGGCTGATGTAATTAAAAGTGACAGCTGTTTAATTGATGACAAAGTTTAAAATTATTCAGAAGACAAAATTTCTTTCTTTTTCTTTCACTTTTTCTTTTCTTTCTTTTATTTATTTATTTCTTTCTTTCTTTTCTTTAAACTAAAATAAGCGAGTAGCTGTAGGCCAAAAAATAAGAAAGTTTTGGTTTTTGACCTTAGGCTTCCAGTAGATAGACCAGACACCGGATTGGTTGTTATGGCTCCAAAGAGGACACAAAAATGAACATTTTTGCCTTTACAACCTTTACGCTATCTCCAGTGGTTAAGTCAGTATTAGCCAAAAACCATTTTGGGGGTCAAAAAATGGCCATTTTCGAGGAAATCAGTTTTTTAAAATTTATACTCAATCGATACAGCGTCCAAACGCACATTTTATGAATCCCTACTAGCCGGACTTTATTGCTTTCAGCTAGTGATTTGGCCGGAAAGCCATTATGGCAAAACTGAGGTTATTTTGTTTTAAACATCGATTTCTCAAAAACTGCTCGGCAGATTCCGGAGATTTTCGCCAGAATGGAAATTCGTACTATTGCGGAGAGACGTTTTTTTTGGTATTGGCTAAAACATCCCCAGTTTTTAGAAAACTAAGTGCAAATTTTAAAAATTTAGTGTCTCTGTGCTTTTGCAAATTTTTTCAATCGTTAAGTGACACTGAGCGAAACCCAAAAAAAACGTCCCTCGGTCCATGTGTCCTCTGTATGATAGCGCACAAAGAAAATTTGTCTGGTTCCGCAGTTTTGAAAAATCAATTTTCAGAAATTTTTGATCTATAGCCGTTATGTCAGAAAATTTCTGCTATGTTTTTATTAATTTTGCTAATTTCGTAAGCTCATGTGAATGTCCTGATTATAAGCTTCAAAACGGTGTATAAAGCTCTTCAACTCCCAAAATTGCGAAAGTTATAGCGTTTCAAAAAATCACCACAAATGCACTGCACAAAAGGATACCACCACCTTAAACCACTGTATACATGCATTCATAGTGAAGCACACCTTTATCGAATAAGCTTCGTTTCGGAGCATGGACGGAATAAACTTAAGGGGGGGAGTCCATTTTTTGATCATTTTTTCGAGTTTCTTCGATGTCGCTCATTTTTACATATTTCATAGTCCAAACTGTATATTTTAACGAGTTTTTGAAATTAAAGTCGCAAGTCTGACGGTTGTTGAGTAATTTGACCTCAAAGTTGAGATTTCATGTGTTAATCATAGGAAATGTGAAAAGTTGTCATTTTTTCACGTGCGCCAGAGAAATCTCGCGAATGGCAAAATGGGTCCGCCCAAACTTTATATCATATTTTTGCCATGTTTCCGACCTGTGATTTGTAGGAATCAGAATTTTGATTTAGGCCTTTAAAAATTTTTAATGAATTTTTGAAGTATTAAAATTTGATGTCTGTTAAATTTGGTGCCAAATTTTAATATTTCAAAAATTCATTAAAATTTTTTAAAAACCTAAATCAAAATTCTGATTCCTACAAATCACAGTTCGGAAACATGGCAAAAATATGATATAAAGTTTGGGCGGATTCTATTTGCCATTCGCGAGATTTCTCTGGCGCACGTGAAAAAGTGACAACTTTTCACATTTCCTATGTTTAACACATAAAATCTCAACTTTGAGGTCAAATTACTCAACAACCGTAAGACTTACGACTTTAATTTCAAAAACTCGTTAAAATATACAGTTTGGACTATGAAATATGTAAAAATGAGCGACATCGGAGAAATTCGAAAAAATGACCAAAAAATGGACCCCCCCCTTAAGAAGAACCTGCTGCACGGAGGCGCTGCAAGAAGGACAAGTTCTCTTTTGCATTGATAGTTTCAGCTAAAGGTGGTTACATTCATAAAATCTTTAGCTTAGTGTTAAAATAAGTAACCAATTTTCATAATTTTTTTAAAGAAGATAATTATGTTTCAGTGCCACAACATTTGATGAAGAGGGTTGCAAGTGTTCTATGTGATATTTGTTGTGCTACTTTTTAATAAGTTGACATTCAAAATTTTCATAATTTTTAATCCAGAAAGATTAAGATTCTTAATTAAGATTCAGATCTTCTTGATATTAAGTTCTTTTGCTGTTTCGTTTTTCTCTCTCACCATAATCGCTCTGAAACCATTGAATCTTTGCTCTCACCTTTCTGAGTTTGTAGTCTTTATAAATAGGAGTCTGAAAGTAGCCCACAGTCGTGTTGGAAATCCAACCAGGTGAGAATAATGCCAACGCAGAATGCCATATGGCATTTCTGTTTGACAGCGTGTAATAAACGTACGGTGGTGTGGTAACATTGCTACTCGCAGGAACCATTCGGACAGATACGGGTCGATCTTTAGCTAGTTCCTTTACTTTTAGTTTTCTAGAAATTTCTTGCCAAATTACAACAAATGCACTTCTGATTCTTTTGTAAGCTTGACTTCATTAACTTTTTGAGCTGAAGTTCAGTTATATTATTTGACACCGCAATCAAGTAAGCCGGTGCCTTAATTTGTTTTATAAAATTGCTCCATTGTTCAATGGAAATTAACCAAAAGCATTACTAACAACTTGGATTTTGCCACTTTCAAAGCTCCGACAAGCTATTACTGCGAGCTGTAAATCAGTGGGGCGAACAAAAGGTGCTTGACCTATTGAACAGAACAAATCTAATAAGTACCTAGCAATTCTTTGGCTTTCACAGTCAGAGTCACTTGCACACTGGTAATTGATTGTTATTCTTCTATATTTTTAAACACAATATTTCTCGAAGTTCACGTTCTACAAAATTTGAACTTTCACATAGTATCAAATGCAATGCAAAAAAGAAGCAAAAAAGCAAAGATTTTCCAGAGGCACTAAGCTTTGTCGGGAGATTTTTTGATTAAAAAAGGGACAAGTTTTTAATTTCCTGTGTTGAACACTCGTATACCTCACGTTGAGGTGAAAATACTGAACAACTGTAAGAGATACGACATTAATTTTAAATCTTCGTTAAAACATAATGTTGGACAACATGGTATGTGAAAAATAACTACTATAAAAAAGAAAAAATATCCCAATGCATGTTCTACGTTCTAAGGAGTATGTAACGATTCCAAGCAAACCAGTTTGCCGTGTTGTGTTCATTTTCTAATTGCAGCATTATGTTCGACAACACATCTCTTTATCTAGACGATAATAAACACGCCTTGTTCTGGAGGAGAATTACATATCTGGTGATTGCAGACTCTTGGTCACTAATTAGTCTAGCTTTTTATGCTGCGGTATGGGAAGTGTTGTGGAAATTCCGGAAAACGACCTTTAAAAATCCATATTACAGCCAAGCAAGAACACTGGCATTTTTTGATTGCTCGGCATTGCTACTGCAGTTAACCGTTTCAACAGCAGTTACTGTTAAGAATAACGTGTCAACTGAGATTTCAAAGGCTGTCGGATTCCTGACTGGAGTGGTCCTTTGGAATGTTTTTCTGCAAATTTTGGCGGTTTGCGTCAATAGATTTGTTTCAGTCACAGCTCTCCAAAAATACGACCTCTATTTTACTGCAACAGTAACCAAATTGATTACAGCTGCCTCTGTTGCACTTGCAGTTATAAATATGACAACGGCAACGCTTTGTAATTGTTACTTTTACATGCAGAATGGTTTGACTCATACTTGGACCTTTTCCAGCACAATTCCTGGCAAAATTTTCGAGATATATTTGAAAAGTCTGACTATGTTGGTTGTTACTCTAGTGTGCACATTATATATTCTAATATTCTGGAAAGTGAAAAGGATAAACTCTGAAGTTGGTGGGCAAGAAAGTGCAGCATTGAAAGAGCGTCGAGACAAAGAAAATTCGCTTGCAGTCCAATTTGGTGTTATTTGTTTAATTTATTTTGTGTTTGTATTCTCATATTGGGTTACAGAGCAGCTGATAGCTCTAGAGCTACTAGACAAAATGACCGGTGATTGCACCACAGGTATCTTTACACTTCTCAACAGTGGATTAAATCCATTTGTTTATCTGCGCTTCAGTACTGACATCAAGGAGAAAGTATTTTATTTGCATAAGCCCTCCACAATCGTGTCGGTGTGGGCCAGTAAAGTGTGAAGCTGAATGTCACTATTGGTGCTTGTATTAGGTCTTAATTAGACATGCAGCATCCGCACAAGATCATAAAACTAACTTGTTTGTGATCTCAGATATGTGTAAGCCGGGCAGTTTGTTGGTTTTTGTTTTCTTAGGTCGTCGAATTGTCTTCACTACATTTTAATTAATTTTGTCATTCTTTTCCTCTAGTCGCATTGGGCGTCTTTTTAGCAATCATTTCTTCTAAATACTGTTCTGTTCTGTTTATGTTGTTTCATGTATTGTAATAGTTTTTGTATGTAATCGTTATCTGTCATGTCAGTTTTTGCTACTTATGCAAATAACCTATTCACGGTTTTATACCGCTTTAGGTAACCTTTAGTGATTGTGTCTATTTATTCTCAATATTGTAATAACTGAAGCTTTGATACTATAATCAAATGCAGCAGTCATTAAACCATATTAGTGAATATAGACTAGCGCTTGAGTAGACTGTCATAATCTACGAACAAAAGTACACGTACAAGTGTACACCATAAACAAAAGAGCTAAAAATACTAAAGCAAAGTAACAGCAAGAGTACATAATGATATGAGCATGGCAACAGACTGCACACACTAGAGTGACCCCCCTCCAATTGATCCTCTCAAAGCGTTCACTGAATAGCTGGCTTCTAATTTGTCACTCACTCATGGCCTTGAGCTCAGAGTTAAAAAGACTTAGGACTTTAGCTCGGAGTTAAACTTGAAGTGAAATTGGTTGTCAGCTAACCTTGACAGATGACGATTGGATACATTGACCAAAGAGACGAATCAGATTGGTTGAAGATAATTCTGCGCTGAAGCTTCGGGTTTGTTATTCTTGACAAGCCCTTAGTTGGTGCAACGGCCTTTAACTCTGAGTTAAAGACAGCTCAGATGCCGGCAAACCCAATAATATGATGACATTCTTTGTGAGCAGTTTAAGGGACGCTTCCATTGTCGGAATTACGGAGGCAAGATTTGGACAGATATTAAGCAATTGCAATTTTGAAGAAATTTTATCTGAACTTACTTTGTTTGGCTATATATTTACTCACTATGTTTTGGCAAAATTTCAGCTGCAGAAAATGCGTGATTGGAGGCTACCATTATGGCGTAAAAATGGAAGCTTTATTCAGGCATTATATGATAAATTGGAATTCACTAAAAGCATAAAGTGCTATAAAACGATATTTATATCTATTCTGTACGTGGTTTCTATAAAAAGTTACATGCGGTTTAATATATGGCAAATTTATATTGACCATTCCCATCGCGTAAGGAAAGTCAAGATGATTGTTCCAAAATTATTGAATTCTATTGCATTTTTCATCATGCTTTTGTGATAAATTTGTTTAATATTTTATGAAATGCACTATGCAACTAATATTAAAGGCACAATGTGTGCTCAAAACTTGCGAGATTTTAATTAATGTGAGATTTTCCATACAAATTTAAAACTAAATAATTAATCTGAGGTGCTGGTTTCCTTTCTGGTATTTTTGATTCATACGGCTCTAATCCTTTACTCGCATACCTGAAACTTATGAAATAACCTATTTCCGTGCTCTTTAACATTCTGGGACCTCAGTCCCGTATTTTAGCCCAAAAGCTAAGAAAGTTTGGGTTTTTAGCCTTAGGTTCCTAGCAGGTTGAACAAACACCGGATTGGTTGTTATGGTTGTAAAGACTAAAGAGGACACTATACTGAACGTTTTTGCTTTTACAATCTTTGAACTATCTCCAGTGGTTGAGGCAGTAATGGTCATTTTCGAGGATATCAGTTTTTTCAAAATTACTGCCAAAACTTACGAGCAATTTTGTTCCAGCAGTTTATACACAATGGATACACAATCTAATCGTACATTTTATCAATGGCTATTAGCTCATGTTCATTGCTTTAAGCTAGAGTTTTGACGAAAAAAACCATTTTGGTAAAATGCGGTTATTTTGTTTTTAAACACCGATTTCTCAGAAACTGCTCGACGGATTTCGGAACTTTTTGTCAAAGTGAAATTTCGCACTTCTGCGGAGGGACGCTTTGGTTGGTTTGAGCTAAAACGTTTTGAGTAGCAAAGAAAACTCAATATGAAGTAGCGATATTTCGTGTGACCGTGCATTTGGCAGATTTTCTCGGCCGTAAGACCTTCTGAGCCAAATCCAAGAAAACGTCCCTCGACCCATATATCCTTCGTATCATGGCACAAAAAGAACCTTTGGTAAAAAGAGAAGAAGAAGAAAGGAAGAAGAAAAGAAGTAGAAGTAATTTAACATGTCGTGTGGGGATCTAATTTACTACGGAGCAGAGTAGTTGATAAAATTAAAGATAAGTTTATGAATTTTTTAGAATTTCAAACATGTTTAAGGCTTAGGGAACCATTTAGGTTGTCAAATGAATAATTTGAGTTAAATTATAAAGAAGTTTAGTTTAAATGGCGATAATAAACCTGTCGATAATCTACACATTCTTTAAAACACTTTATTCAACGTTTTCTGCGTACATCACAAATTATCAGGAAAGTTGAAAAACCATCTAAGCCAAAGTATAGATAGTTTTGGGTTTGAAGGTAAAGCATGTATAGTAAAAAGATGATCAGAATTAGACAGTTCTTGTATATATTAGGAAATCCCCCAGACCTGAGCTCACCCCCCCAGAGGGGTCACTCACCCCCCAGAATCAGGATTTTTCCGGTAAAAAAACCGGAAAAATCCGGTTTTTCGGCGTCCTTCGGCCGCCCTTCACACCCCCCCCCCAGAACTTCCCCTCCTGCACATGTCTGGTAATGGCCCATATGTGCATCATGGATGCGTTCCTGTGGCATGGTTACACAAGTAGCGTCACACGGAATGGCTTCAGCAAAATCGAGCCGGAAGGGTTTCTTTCTTGGAACATGGTCAAATCCCTGTCAAATCGCACAATGGGGAGCTTGCAATATGCAGGCTCCTGTGCCTACTAACGATTAATAGCTGGGTTTTCTGGAGCCGGAGATTGTAACACTGAGCTAAGTTCTTAAACAAATTTTAAAAATTTTTAATTTAATAATTGAGCTAAAACTATGACGCGATAGACATGGAGGGTGAAAAAGGTCCCTCTGTGTCTATTGCGCATAGGAATACAGTCCAATTTAAAGATTAAAGTGGTTGTCAAATGGAATTGTTATACAGAATTTCACGCAGCCACTAGGCCGCCCAGAGAGGGAGAATGTACTTCTCTGCATACACCGGCCGCAAACACGAAACTTGGGATCCTAAGGACCCTTTTCTTAAAA
Organism: Trissonchulus latispiculum; assembly: GCA_030248195.1. NCBI lineage: Eukaryota > Metazoa > Nematoda > Enoplea > Enoplida > Ironidae > Trissonchulus > Trissonchulus latispiculum. The sequence continues at coordinate 26,245 of JASAND010023271.1, forward strand.
CTTCTAACTTCTTTTGATGCAATAAATCAAATCAAACTGTTCTGGTTCCAGGTGGTACCAGTCAACACTTTTGATTAAATAGGAATGGTACTGCAGCAGTATCAAACATTACCCCCTAATTGTACATTGTTCTTATCCGAGATCTTTAAGGAGTTGACCGTTCATGAGGGGAAACCCTTGTGGATGGAGTCAACGGGTGGCTTCGATGCGGTTAAAGCAGCGCAGCCACTTCTGCTCCGGCAGTAGCCTTGCGCTTGCCTACGCCTCGGGTAATTGCATTCTGCAATTATTCAACGCCAGACCGTGGACCCTGAGCAAAATTTGGTCTGGCGTTATCCCTCCTCGCGAAAGCATCTGGGGTGTGGCACCAAGGAAAAAAAGAAGTTGACAAAATCCAGGTTGCGCTTACATTTTAGCTAATTTTCTACAACGAAGAGTGATTTCATAATAAATTAAGAAGGGTCCCCAGCCATTTGATAGAGGTATCGAATGACGTAACCGATGTCTCACGAAAACAACTACTTCAGCTTTCAAGAAGTCTGAAAAATTACACTTCTTCAAAAATCCGCTAATTTCTTTTCGAAAGCCAAAATTGGTTTCATTGTATTCATTAAAAAGAGAAAATGCTAAGCTACATTTTGATACAAAACTGGCTTCTAAACTCTAAATAAGGGATGACTAATAATCGTTCAAAGTTGATGTTTCCAAATGGAAACACCACCTAAGGAATTTAATAAGCCTAAGTGCTGGTGTCGCAGATAGAACAATTTGAAGAAATATTTTTGGTAAAATTGTAGTTTGCGCTAACTTGACTGTGGTGGCGCAGTCAGTCAGCTCGCACACTTGCGCTCATTCAAAACGAACAGGTGCGAGACTAAAAGCTGTATATTTTAATGAAGTAGAGGATGAGATCCTTAGGAACTAATAAATTTAAATTCTCAAAATTCCTTTTTCGTGAAGTTTGTTGGTGAAAAGTAAAATAATTACATGTTTAAATTATGGTTTTGCTGGAGTGTCAAAGCCAATTTTAAATTCTCATAATTCGAAACATTTTGTCTGGCTTCGCACTTTAGCTATTGGCTTGTGATTTATTGTCGGGGGAAGTTGGTATATTCATAGGTGTATATAATTATATTAGATTAGGGTGGGGGAAGCTTCCCCCTCAACTTTTTCTGGGGGGACCCTCTGGAGACCCCCATCCCCCCAGGATCCCCCCAACCCTCCCACCCAAAATTTTTTATTTTTATGCCAAAAATAGCATCTAATTTCAGAAAACGTGAAGTAATTTTAACATTAGACAGAAATAAGGTCAATATTGAGTCAGAAAGTCCATAATACAGGTAAAAACGTGTATTTCTCGCAATAATAAACACGTTAAGCCAAAAATTTGGACTTTGTTGAAAATTTTTGCAAAATTTACCCTAAAAACACCCAAAATTTGGCCAATTTTCGCGCCGACCTCCCCCCCCCCCCCAGTTGGGGGGCGACGTCCCCCCCCCCAAAAGTTTTGGGGGAGGGTTGAAAAAAGAGCTGGGGGCTACCCCCCCCCCCCCCACCACCCCTCCTCCCCACCTTGCACCTGTCCTACATATATTCCATAACTATCCACTTTTGGAAATTGTAGACATATATATAGCCATAGGTGTAACGGAGATTTAAGGTGGGAGGGGGCGAGGGCGAGGGACTCCCCCAACTTTTTCTGGTGGGGCCCTCTGGGGCCCGATGCATAAAAGTGATTAGTTGATTAGTGTAGCTGTTTTGTCGAGTAAAACTTTTGATGCAGTCCACCCTTTTTGGAGTTTTTTGGTACCATATCGTAGCTGTTGAAGTGCTTTATCCAAAAACATATTTAATATATTTAATTTATGCTCACTCACTCATTCATTCAAACGAAAACTTTGAACTCAATCGTAATTTCTTTACTTTTTACGCTGGCATCACTCCAATTTAAGTTGTAACTTATTTTAAGACATTGATTTTATTAGAACGCTAAAAGCGCTGCAAAATGAGATATATATATAAGTTATTGTCGTAGCCCATTAGTAGCTCTCATTATCTGGCTTAGTTTTACTGGGGGGGGGGGGGGGTGAGGGGCCCCCCCACTCGGCAACCTCCCCCATCACACGAAGCCTATTTCCGGAAAACAATTAGAAAACAATTAGAAAACAAATAATTTTTTCTGATTGTTTTCTAATTGTTTTCTACATAACGAATTTTTTTTCTAATTTTTTCAATTTTTTTTCTAAATGATTTCCAAATTAGAAATCAATTAGAAATCAAAATAGATATAATATCTAATTGTTTTCTGATTGTTTTTAAATGTTTTCCTGAGTAGAAAACAATTTGAAAAGAATTCAAATATTTTTCTAATTGTTTTCTAATTGATATCTAATTAGAAAAAAATTGAAAATATGAAAGTTTTTCCAATTGTTTTCTAATTGTTTTCTAACTCGTTAAATACCATGAATAATTATTTTGTTTCACTGTTTGCTGTCTAATTGATATTTGTCTTTCTTGCTGGCCAAACCAGATTCTTATATTTAATTTATCAGAAGTGCTTAGTATTGGTTTTAGCACAGTGAACTTCGAGAAAAGCCTGGATGTTGGGGAGGCTCAGGTTTTGGTTGGATGGGATCTGCGGGTGGGGGGTCGTCGTATAAATTTCGTCAACCGTAATGTTGAAATTGCATTTTTAGTTTAAATACGCTATGTACTGCTCATATATGTATATTTAGTCGTTTAAAATGCTGCGAAAATTTGCTTTTACTGGGTATAGCCATGGGTGGAAAAAACCCACATTTTCGGATTTTGGCTGGAACTTTTTTATTATAAGGGCTATCTGAGAACTTTATATACCATCGTACTTGGCGTACTTAGAACTTTCTTTTAAGCCTATTTGCACTTCTGTAGGTTGTACCGTTAGAGCGGTATAATGCAAAAAGTAGCGGGGGGAAAACCCAATGGGGAAAAAACCCAAATGGGGGAAAATAAACCCACCCCTCACCATAGGTGTAATTGGGGGGGGGGTAACCCCCCCAGCCATTTTTTCAAAACCCCCCCAGAAATTTTTGGGGGCCCCGCCCCCCCCCCCCCCCCAACTGGGGGGGGGGGGTAGTCGCGCCGAAGGGGCGAAAATTGGGCAAAAATTGGGCATTTTTAGGGCAAATTCTGTAAAACTTTTCAAAAAAGTCCAAATTTTTGGCTTCACTTGTTTATTATCGCGAGAAATACACGTTTATAACGGTTTTATGGTCTTTTAGACTCAATATTGACCTTATTCTGGACTCAGAAACATGTTGGCAATAAAGTTTTCGAGTTTAAAAACACTGTCTAATGTTAAAATTACTTAATGATTTCATGTTTTTCGGCATTAGCAATGGCTGAAAATGCGATTTTTGACATAAAAATAGAAAAATTTTTTGGGGGAGGTTTGGGGGGTCTAAAAAGGGGGCCCCCCCAAAATTCCGGGGGAGGGCCCCCCCCCCAACCCAAATCCCCGTTACACCTATGCCCCTCACAGGTCTTAAAAATTGTTCTATCGCAATTCTGACACTTCCAGTGTAAAATTCAACTCTTTTTTAGTTAGTATGAACCAAAAAACCCGATCTAAGTAGCTTTTTTGAGATCTCATGTGCCGTTTGAAAATGCTGCATCAACTGGCCAGGTTTCATAAAGTTTAACACATAAACATAGGGCAATTTTTGAAAAATGCTAAAAATGATGTCATTTGATAAAACTTATTATTCTATCGTGTAGAGAATGGTTTTTATACGTAGAATTGGCTGTTAAAATCCACAATTGTACCTGTATTGGGTCCTCCAGCAGCGAAATGGCACTTTCAAGGTTTTTAGCACCTAGCTAGCCAGGTAAGCAAAATTGTCCGAATCTGACCGAATAGGATGACACAGCGTGCTCGATAGTACCGTGCTATAGTCTCTAATTGTTTCCGTGTTGAGTTGTTAAAAAATTTTTCAAAAAAATTTGGGTGGGGTTTCTCCCCCTAAAGTGAGTTTTTTCCCCGCCACGTTTGGCAATGTGCCAGACCAACGGTACAGCGGATCGGTCTAATTTTGGCTGTGTGCAAAGAGGAAGAGTTGCCATCATTGCAGATATTTGCAAAACTTTTCTAACCCAACCCAGTCAAAAGTTACATCGGTCCAAACGTTTGGTAAATTTTTGGATGGTTGAACCAAAAAGTACGTATATATATAGTTGTCATTTTCAAAATGTCATAAAATGAGCAGGAGTGAACCAAATGACTTGATCTTTGCATACATAGGTTAGAAAGAGTCGCGCTTCCTGCTGCTATGTTTTGGAGCTCATATCTCCAACCCATGACCCAGGAGGCGGGTGGGTTCCCCCCCAAAAAGGGGGTGGGTTTTTTCACCCCATGGCTATAAATGTTTGAAGTTTTTGTAATTTTAGCATGGTGTTTAACAAAATTATACGGGTAATTATTCAAAATTATCAGTCTGCGGGAAGGGGGGTTTTTCCAAAGTTTAGAGGGGGGTCGTAACCTTTGCCTGATGTTTATTGATTCCGATTCTCAGGTTCTATTAAGCAAACATATAAAGTCATGTAAATATTTTTAAAAATAGCGTTGCCATATGCGTATCCGTATACCTATATACGTATATATATAGCGCGGCGGAAAAAATATATATAAAAAGCCCAAAATTTCGAATTTTGGCTACAACTTTGTATTAAGCGACAATTCGAAAATCTAACGATCAATATATATATATATATATATATATATATATATATATATATATATAATATATATATACATACGTATGAGGCCTTGCGAAGAACTTCCAAATGAGCCATAAAACATCTCTCAAACAGTAGTTACGGTTGGTGAGAAATTTTCGACCAAACCGATGGGGAAAACCCAATGCGGGAAGAAACCTGTGCGGGAAAAACCATTCCGAAATTTTTGTTGGAAGCATGCTAGAACAGTCTTGACTATACCATTCGAAAGAGCGGGTCATTTTTAGTATACATCTGCATCTAAAAATATCAATATTTTTTCAAAAGTTCATGTCAAATTGACTTTTGAACATTTTGTATGTTTATATAATACGTAACCATAGGAAAATGTTGGAAATTTTTGCAATTTGCGTAATGTCTGCAGTTTAAGCGTCCTATCACATAGAAAACGTGTTGGAAGCGTGCCAGAACATTTTTGACTATATACCATTCGAAAGAGCGGAAGAGAAAGAAAGAATTTAGTACATCTGCATAAAAAAATAACAATATTTTTGCAACATGTTTTTATTGCATTTAAAGCAAACCATACCTAATTTAGTTAAAAATTGGCGATTTTGTCGATATTGGAAAATTTGGCTTTAAATGGCACCATGTCAGATTTTAGCCCCTGGACCACACATAGAAGGTTGAACCTAGGTATATAATATCTACGCCAAATTGATCAGGAGGCTCTATTGAGCTAAAGAAATGCGTTAATTTATCCTTTGCTGCTAATGGTTAGAAAAATATTTCATTTTGAAATTTGGTGTTTCCCGCACATGGGTTTTTTCACGCACATGAGTTTTTCCCGCACATGTGTTTTTTCCCGCCCAGTCTAGGTCCCCTCAGAAAGAGATGGGAGGGGGGGGGGACAAGGGGGGAAAGAGAATAAAGCGGGTTTGTGTAGTGGGGAGGGGGGGGTTGAAAATTAAAAAAGCGAAAAAAAAGAAGGAAAGGGAAGAAGGAAGGGAGAAGAAAGGAAGGAAAAAAGAAAAAAGGAAAGAGGAGGGAGGAGGAGAAGGAAAGAAAGAAAGGGAAGAAGGAAGCCGGAAAAATTTTTCAAAATTTACCCTCAAAACCCTATTTAGAGCTCTGGGGGGAAGGGGGGGCGGCCCAAGTCTGGGGGGGGGACAAATTTCTGGGGGGCTCCTCCACCCCCCCTGTAGGAAGAAGCCAGTAGTAATTAAATTAAGTATATACAGTCCCCACCACCTAATCCACAAATCCCAAACCCCACCCACCCAGGTTTGCCAGACCCACCCTAAGAATTTTTGACGTTTCACTAAAAAATCTTGCAAATTTTCTTTAACATCTTGCTTAAAATGAAGAACAATCACTATTTTTAGGCGTTGTGCAGTTAATTAAAATAGCATTTTGTCTGAAAATTTTTAAAGAGAAATGTTTTCTATACCTCCTCTCCCAAATTAGATTTTCTTTGACCAAATCCCAAACCATAAATTGTTAAAGGCATTAGTGGTGATTAGCAGCAGTGAGATATCGCCCAATCAACATTAGAAATAATCCGGAAAACAATTAGAAAAAATTGCAAGCTACGGAGGAGGCGTTTCTGAAAACAATCAGAAATAGAAACATTTTTGAAAACAATGGATATTATTTAGAAAACAATAAGAAAATGTTAACTTTTATTAGGAAATTAATTCGAAAGAAATGAGAAAATATTGTGTAATCAATTAGAAATAATTCAGAAAACAATTAGAAAGTGGTGCCTGGTTAGAAAAAATTAACAGAAATTAATTAGAAAACAATTAGAAAAATATAGAAAATTATTAGAAACAATTTTGGTAAACAATCAGAAAAGTTATGGAAAACAATTGGAAACTTTTTTCCAATTGTTTTCTGGAAATGGGCTTCGTGTGCATAGGTGTAAGGTGGGGGGGTAGCCCCCCCCCAAGCTTTTTTCAACCCTTCCCCAAAACTTTTTGGGGGGGGACGTCCCCCCCCAACTGGGGGGGGGGGGTAGTCGCGCCGACGGCGCGAAAAATTGCCAAAAATTGGGTATTTTTTGGGTAAAGTTTGAAAAAATTTTCAAAAATGTCCAAATTTTTGGCTTAAACTGTTTATTATTATGAGAAATACACGTTTTTAACTGTATTATGGATCTTATGACTCAATATTGACCTTATTTTGGACTTGGAAACATGTTGGCAATCAAGTTTTTGAGTTTAAAACCACTGTCTAATGTTAAAATTACTTTATGGTTAGATGTTTTTCATCATTAGAAACGGCTGAAAATGCGACTTTTGGCAAAATTTTTTTGGGGGAGGGTTGGGGGGGTCGCCAGAGGGGGCTTCCCCAGAAAATGTTGGGGGGGGAGCCTCCCCCACCCCAAATCTCCGTTACACCTATGCCTCCCCCCCATTCGAGGTTCCCCCCCATAAATTTTGACCTCCCCCCATAACCCAAAAAATTGCCAGATTTCACCATTTTTACCCTAAATTTTCAAAAATTTTTCCGGGTTTGCCGGAATTTTAACGAAATTTTCGCTATTTTAGCATAAAAACACCTAAAATTAGTCATTTTTTAGCGATTTTTTGCAATTTTTACACAAAAAACTTAAAAATGTGCAATGTTTTTTCCAAGAATATGCCCCCCCACTTTTGGTGAGCCCCCCCATCCATGTGGGGGGGGCAACATTGAGCCCCCCCCATATCGCCCCCCCCCCCATAAATTTTAGCCTAAAAATAAGCCAGATTATCCCCGAAAAATTGCTACACTAATCAACTAATCATTAATCAACTAATCACTTTTATGCAACGGGCCTCTGGAAACCCACCCCCCCCAGCCAGGACCATAGATGCATAGGTGTACCTTGAGAAAAAGTTGGGGGAGGGGGTAGCCGAAATTAGGGTGGTTGGGGTCAGCCGTTTTGAGGTGGGGTGGGGTCCGGAAAAATCTAATTCGGGGGGGGTAAAAAATTTTTTGGTCAAAAATTTAGAAAAAAATTCGCAAATTTGCTAAAAACGATATTTCCAACTAAAAATCAACCTTGGGGGCCCTCGGGGGGCGAGTCATTCTTGGGGGGGGCGAAAATTTTTCAAAATTTTTCTAAAAACACGCTAAAAATAGCCCTATTTATATAGTAATCCCCAAAAAAGTTCATTTTTAGTGCAAAAATAGCACTTAAATAGGCAAAAATTGACTAAAAATCTCCGGCAAAGCCGGAAAATTTTTGAAAATTTGGCCTTTTGAGCGATTTTTAGAGCAAAAATTGGTACCAAAAGGGGAACCCACTTTTTTTGGGGGGGGAGGGCACTAGAATAAGCCCAGGGGGGCGGGTTCTCCAAAATTTTTGACCAATTTTACCCCCTCCCAGAATTTTTGACATACCCTCCCCCTCCCCCAACTTTCGGTTATAGCAAGCTTAACAAAAAAAATCACCCGAAATTTTAACAAAAAAATCACCCCGCCCTGACTCACAGGAAAGTCGCAGAGACCCAAATTTTTGCATGGTGATAGCCACACATCTCGACATTACAGCCTGTGAGTTTGAGCCCCTAGGCCCTCTCCATGCGTTCAGGGCAGACCTTTAAGTGAGGGTACCCAAAAGTGACCTCAAAAACGTTCATGACCGAAGTTCGAATTTCGGCTGCTATTTACTAAGGGAAAACCCTAGGCAACCCATATTGTGCATGTGACATGTCCTGACTGTGGGCTATCGATACATATATAGAAGTTCCCAGTCGGCGACCTCGAAAACCCTTATATATATACGTTGTTTTTGAGGTTGCCTGGCACTTCTGGTAGTCCAGCCTGGTAACCAGCCGGGCCTGAACCGTCCGACGGTAAACGTGATCCCAGAAGTCATTATATATTAGCCCATAGTTACCTAAAAACTAATTGCCAGATTTGAATTCAGCGCCCTGGAAAACCCCCTAGGACATGTTTATAGCCACTTCGGACTGTCCAGTTGGTACCTGGAGGCACTAGCGTAGATACGGGGGGGGCGGGGGGGGCGGCCGCCCTCCCCGAAATAATAGCTTTGCCCCCCTGAAAAAATTGGGCAAAAGAAAAATTTTACGCCCGCGCAGAGCGCGGGCGTTTAACTTTATCAGACACATACGCAAATTATACATTAATGCTTATATTAGCTCAATATTGATGCATTTTCTACACCATTAAAAAATTTTCGCGCCTCCTGTGCGAATTTTGGTTATGTCGATTATCAAAAATATTATTTTTCATTAAACATGCTAACAAATGTTTGTATCATAGGGGTCGCGGCAGCGACCCCTATAATATGTGTGAAAAGTGGCTGGAGACAGTGTAAAATAAGCTGCGCAGAAGCTGCGCAAAATCCTGCGCAGATCCTGCGCAGATTTCATGCGCAAATTGTAGAGCACATCGAGTTTAGTATGTCTGTGAAGTTTCAGCCCCGTATCACTTACCGTTAAAAAGTTGCGCCCCGGACCGGTTATGGCGGCGATGTTTTTTTCCGGTTTCTCCTATTTGATGGTTGTATTGTACATAATGTTCGCCGCTTTCACGTGATCTGCAGCGGTGGGCCAACCTAAAGGGCTATGGGGTCTAGTAGTACCCTCTAAAGAATTTAAGAATCACAACTTTTTTTGCGCCGCAGCTGCGCCACAGCGCCGCAGTGGCGCCGCAAAGTCGGCTCATAGCGAAAAGTGACCATTTTTGTGGTCGTCGCTCAGGTCGAACGTTACGAGCTGGAGCTGATTTCTTTTTATATTCAGAAATTACATATATTGAACTAACTAACGGTCCAGGTTGCGTTTCTCTATCACTTCCCTAGCGACCACAGTGGCTCGTCAAAGATGGCGAAAATTCGAAAAATGAAAAATCGAAATTTCTCGCTATCTATTTAACTTTGAACGCTCAAATCTTCCATACAATGGTTTTCTGGCACGGAGAATCGATTCCCGCAGTCAGTTTTACCGTCAGACCCACCCATCTTGCTGGGCTGGTTCCACTTTGCCGTCGGGAGGGTCAAGTCGGAAACCGCTTCCTGGAGGTCCATAGTAGGCTTTACCTGGCCTCTCAAATCTTTGTCTATAGGGGTTTTCTGGTGCGCCCAGCTCATTCCCGGTGTCCTTTTTGCCGTAGGACTCATCCATCTTGCTGTGCTGGTTCCACTTTGCCGTCTGGAGGGTCATGTCGGAAACCGCTTCCTGGAGGTCCATAGTAGGCTCTACCTGGCCTCTCAAAACTTTGTCTATAGGGGTTTTCTGGTGTGCCCAGCTCATTCCCGGTATCCGTTTTGCCGTCCGACGTACCTATTTTGCTGGGCTGGTTCCACTTTGCCGTTTGAAGGGTCAGTCGGGTGGCGGGTCAAGTGGTCGAAAATAAAATTTTTCAAAAGTGGTCAAATTTGGTACCAAATGAAAGCCCTAAGCGAGCTGAGCAACTTTTGTCATAGAACTGCATGCTCAAAGTGGCGATTTTCGGTCAAAAATGAAAGTTTTCAAAAGTGGTCAAATTTGGTACCAAATGAAAGCCCTAAGCGAGCTGAGCAACTTTTGTCATAGAACTGCATGCTCAAAGTGGCTGTAGAGTGCTGTGGTGGGGTGGGGTGGGGACTTAGGCGATTTTCGGTCAAAAATGAAAGTTTTCAAAAGTGGTCAAATTTGGTACCAAATGAAAGCCCTAAGCGAGCTGAGCAACTTGTGTCATAGAACTGCATGCTCAAAGTGGCTGTAGAGTGCTGTGGTGGGGTGGGGTGGGGACTTAGGCGATTTTCGGTCAAAAATGAAAGTTTTCAAAAGTGGTCAAATTTGGTATCAAATGAAAGCCCTAAGTGAGCTGAGCAACTTTTGACATGGAACCATCCACCAATATTTGCTGTGCCAAATAACGTCACGTGCCCATGAAACTTTTGTCTTTACTTCTTCAACCGGAATTTAAAGGATATATATACGATACAGCCAACACACACATATTATCCTCTTTTGTGCGGAGCATTTTTGTTACTTGTATATAAGTTGCTTTGCAGTTTTGCTGTTATTTGTGTTATTCCCAACATCATCAGCCTTGGCATAATTGATTAATATGATCGGAATACGCAGTTCTTTAATGGGAGCATCATAATAAGTTTCAGTTTTCGGACAAGACAGTAAACGTAGAAAATAGCAAATAAGGGTACAAAATGTTGTTTGTTAATCAATTGATAAATCATTTATAAAGAATTATATAAATGTTTCAGTAGCGTTTAATGGCGAAATTTAAAAATTTTTCTGAACTTCTGGGGGGCTCTGCCCCCCAGACCCCCGTTTGGGACTTAGGATTTCTCTTTCAGTTGTAACCAGTCGAAAACCTGTACCACAGAAGACTTTTGAATTAATAGGACAACTTGCAGTATAATGCACAGTGTGCATGTTACGCAAAACGGGAAAATTTTACCCCCCCCCCCGAAAGTCCTCGGACAAAACCGCCCCCCCCTGAAAATATTTTGTACCTACGCTACTGCCTGGAGGGTCCGGACGGGTCCGGCAGGGGTCACGTGACCGTGGGTCATACCCCACCAACATATGAAGTTCTGAGTTTCTCTGCCAAAATGCCTGGAAATAGGTTATAATCACTCACAAACACGAAAAAACAACGTTTTAGCCTTTAAAACGGCACTTTAGAGCCCCCAGACTTCATACTGGACGCTGTCGGGGGCCATCAGTGACCACTAAGACTTCGGCGGGATCAGTTGCCTTAGTTGGAGCACTAGGTTAGCGGTTTTGGGTTCTAAATACGTTATTTAGTGTGCTCTATCCAAAACTGATGAGAAAAAGTTGCTAGCTGCTCTCTGGGATCCGATCCGCCACTGATTTTTTTTGTTAACGGGTGATATTTTTTTGTTAAACCTTTAACAAAAAATCACACATTTTGGTTTACTGCAACTTACTGGTAGGTCGTAGAGCAACGAAACTGGGGTGGTTTTAAAGCTTAGCCCAAGACCTATCCATGGGTCCTCAAAGTAATCGATTTGGTTTAGTTTTGCGAAAGTTCCAGCCAAAAAACCGAATTTTGATTTTTTTTGTTAAGCTTGTTATACCCCCCTCGAACCCCCCCCCCCAGCGATTTGTTGACCCAAAAACTTAGCAAAATTTGATCAAAAATGGTCATTTCTTGAAAAATTTTTCTAAAATCTTGACTCAAGTTCTAATCACTTTAAAACGGTGCAAAAACGCCTAAAACGTTAAAAACAGGCCTTATTTTGACGATAAAAGGGCTAAATTACCACAAATTTTTTGCATTTTTTGGTCATTTTTTGAAATTTCTGAGGTTAGAATTCTGGAGCGGGGTTGATACATAGTTTCACGGGGGCGGGGGGGGGGGGTTGGGGCTGGGGGTACTCCCCCAGAATTTTCGCCCCTTGCCCCCCCCCCCCAAAATTTTCGATATCCCCTCCATCAAACTTTCGGCTACCTCACCCAACCAGCCCCGGCCCTTTTTGGAACCAAAAACTTAGCCAGATTTTGCCCAAAAATGGTGGTCATTTTTTGAAAAATTTTCCTCAAATTTTGACTTGAAATCGCTTTAAAACCGCGTATAAACGCCTAAAACTATCAAAACAAGCCTTGTTTTCACGGAAAAAGCGTTAAAACGCAGAAAAGTTTGCATTTTTAGGCCATTTTTTGGATTTTCTGAGGTCCCAATTTTGGGGGGGGGGGTTCGGGGGGGCACCCACATCACATTTCGCGTGTTGACGACCAAATTTCCAGAGCTCACCCCTCCCTTATACCCTTATACCTTATACCCCTTATATGTATATAGTTCAGCGGGCACTCAAAAAGAGTCAATGCTTTTCTAGTGTCTTTCCCTTCAATTTTTCAAACTTTTAATTTTCGTTTCAGTTACCTGTATTCGATAGGAGTCACCTTACATTGGAATTGTTGTATATATTTGTTATACAAGAATGTCTCAACAATCAGAACCGATGCTTTGGAACGGTGATCACAACGAAGTCGCTCCTTCTGCCGGTTGTTCGGATACGGATGATCCGAAGAGTGCCACTCTAGAATTGTCCGCCCGGTCACCGGTGGCCGGCACGATGGCCAACTTTCCACCGGACCAGGTGATTGCGGTCAAGATTGCCTCTGTGGTGGCAGCTCAGCCACTTCCTGGCGCTGAGAGTGACACTGATACGTCTGCTGCCAGCCAGCGTCAGGATTTGTCGGCGTCAGGCGGAGAGGAGGATAAGGTTGGTTAGGAGAATAGAGAAGATTGATTTCTGTTTTATTTAGCGGGGAAACCTTGCCCTGCACATCAAGAAAGAAATTGTTTAACGTCAAGTCTACGGTTATATCTGTACAATGCTTTGTCAGTTTTCAAATTGCTGTAAGAGTAAGTCCAGAAGAGACACCTAGTTCTTTCTTTCGTCCAGTATATAGTTCCTTAAGATATGCTGTATATATGTATCAGGATATATATTTTTTACAAGGGGGGCCGGGGGTCCGAAATTGACCTTCCCCCCGAAATCGCCACCTCCCCGGTATTTTTGCTTCCCCCCCTCGGATTTTTTGATGGCCCAAATTTTTCCAGAAATGGGCTAGTTTTTAAAAACTTTCTGTCTTTTCCCGCAGATTTTTTCCTAACTATTTTTAGCCTAAATTCTGACATCTTGGCATTTCCAACCTTTTGCATTTCACCATGCAAAATACGCCAAAAAACTTAGCTTTTTGGCTCATTTTTGCAAAAATCTCCCCCCGGGCACGAGAAGCCCCCCCCCCCTGGAAAAAACCCTGTGTATTTATGTAACATTGGGCCGAGAAGATTTGCTTTCTTTGGTTCTGTTGCAGAGGACCACACCTGTCAAGGAAGAGCCCTCGACTGGCCAGTCGCCTCCTCCTGATATGAATTTATCCGATCTGACCGATCAGATGAATTCACTGCAACTGGGGGCCTCCGCCGTCCAACCGCAACCATCGTCGCCTTCAACTCAAACGCCACCGAAAGAACCAAGCCCTGGCCAGGATGCTCCATCGGCACCCCTCAGGAGCCCTCAACAGCCTGTTGAAGCCAAATCTACAGCAGAAGAAGACGGAGAAGAAAAGGTTATCAGTAGCAGCAGTGCAGATGTTCAGCCGACGTTTGCCAAGCCTACAGAGGTGGCAGTTGCGGCAGCAGTGAACGATACTGCGGTTGCTGTTGCTGCCTCGGCTACTACTGAGACTACGGTTCGAGCACCGGCCGGTCTAGACTCCCATTCAGAGCCGGCGGCACCGGAACCGGCCTTGTCTGGGCCAGATCAACCACCACCAGCTGTAGTTGATCTCCCAGACAAACTAGAGCAGACGGCAGCAGGATCGCAGCAAACTTCCCCAAGTAGTGGTGCTACTGCTGCTGTTCCCAGACCTAGTGCAGCATCATCGACTGCCCAGGAAGCTGATGATCCTGCCTTGCAGGTGTGTTGTGGCGTTTTTTTCCAATAGTTTGGGCGTTATTCTGGGTTTTCTTTTGTGAGGATGATGCTGGGCTGCTTTTTCCAAACCAAAAAAATTCCGAAAACGTTTGAAACGTTTGGCATTTTTTGGGCACCTGAAGGTAAGTTGGCGGGGAAGCCCAAAAAAAGGGGTAGTGGAGCCGTGTGGGAGGGAAGGGGAACCCCAAAAGGGGGGAGAGCCGCCCAGGGATGCAGTGTTCACAGTTTTTTCGAATGAATTCTTTTGGCGTTTTTCTTATCCACTCACCTAAATAGTGCACGGACGTTCTTTTTTTATGAATTTTTGTACAAAAATTTTTTGAAACTTTTCCGTCTGGCTTGGAATTGTATATATTTCCCCTAAAATTGATAAATTTAGTTGTTGAAAAGAGATTTATGGGTTTTCTGTCTTTAGTTCTAGTCTTATACGCCGGTTTTGACCGCTTTACTGACAAACCTTTGTTTCATCTTCGTCACATCAATATTATTGTAACGGACGTGCTAAAATATTACTAATAATAAGACTAACCTGGTTAATCTTTATATACGTATACGTATACTTATTTTATTTCGGTTATTTGTTGCTGTAGACTCATTCAGTGAAATGGATTTCCTGGCACGGTGCCAAATGGCCGGTCATAACTCAGAACAAGAACGGACCCTGTCCCCTTCTTGCCATCATGAATGTACTACTCCTGAGAGGTTAGTTTCGTCGCACCATATTTTTTATTTTTTATGAATGGTTTTTTGTCAGAACTGGAGTTTGGGAAATTTTTTCTAACTTTGTGAATTATATACGTATTTGCAATGTTTATTCAAAACATTTGTCAGTATTGTTTTTTGCAGTGTGTCGGACATGTAACATCGTATATATAATTAATGTTCACTTGAGACAACGACGCAGCTATGATTTCGTGATTCCCAAAATTATCCAGAAAAAATGTTTTGGATAAGTGCTATTTCCTTTCAATTTTTCAGCTTACCAATTTAACACATCCATTCAGTGCCTTTTAATCTGTACTTAGCTTGGAGCGATTGTATAGCATAAAAGCGGAGCCCCCGACGTTGTCAAGTATTTTGGAATTAAAATTAAGAAGTAGAATTAAGAAATGGAATTAAAACTGTGCCATGTCATCGTTTCTAAAGATTAATAAAGGTTAAAGTGAGTAATAGCAAGACTTGTCAAGTAAGTTTAAAAATGTTACATCTGTAGTGAATAGATTTTTAGACTTAGAGTTGGTTACCACCCTCCCCCCCAACCTAGGCTCACGTTTTCCTGCCTCCACAACCTGATGAGAGGTTTTGTTTTAGGTCAAGTTCAGCTTCCAGACGCGGTGGAATTTGTGACCGGTCAGCAATTGCTCAGCTTCATAGGCGACTGTATTCTTCGACTGTCACCAAAAGTAGGCTTACAGCAGAGTATTTTTACTGATTTTTTTCAGGAGGGGGAAGGAGGTAGTTCTGACCCGACTGGAGGAGGGATTAATTTTGGTTAATAGAGCCGAAAATTTGTGTTTTTGCCGCCTTATTTTGGATGGAGAAGCTTTGAAAGTTTTGAAGAAACTTTGAAAAAACGCCCGAATTTAGGTTAAAAAACGAACTTAGGCAACCGCGGAGTTCAGGGGAAAGGCAGCCAAAAATCGCGGTCGGGTATTGGGGGGGCATCCCTCCTGTAAAATACCCTTATGTTTGTATCGGATGGCTTTGGATTTATATGAATATGTAAATTTGGTTCAAGTAACTACTCACGTGCATGTCGTCAGTCGAAATTAAATTTTAAAGGGGGGACCTATAACCTGTATTTGAGCAACATTGTCTTACATTCGACTTGACTCTTTTCTTATTTAAAAACATGGTTTGACCAGATTAATTATGCCTTCTCTCCGATGCTTTTTGCTTTCTCAGGAAGGTGCCAGAGGCGTATCCAGGACTTTCAAGAGGAGGGGGTCCAACCCAAAGGGGGGCGGGGTTCGGACCTGATTTTTTTCCAAAAGATGGCCAAATTTACGCCAGAACTACGTAAAAATTTAAACGATTGTCCGAAAAAGGGGGGGGGGTCGGCATCCCCTGAACTACCCCCTAGATATACGCCACTGGAAAGGAATATCTGGACTTTGTTTCAGTTTGACAACTTTTATTTCGATGTGACAACTTTTTTCGGTTTATCTTTATTTTAAGGACCTACCGGAGACGTGTGCCCAGGACTATGAGCAGAATGTCAGCGATGCGATGGGCTGTCTGAATAAGCTTCTGACTGGATTGGATGTCAATGTTCGGTTCACGGGGTAGGTTGGCCCGCCGTTCGTTTGAGGGCTACAGGTATTACAGTACCCCCCCAGAAGTTTGGGGGGGGGGGGGTGGGTGGTAGGAGGGGATGTGGAATAAAATATTTTTATTTTAAAGAGTATTATTATTATTATTATTATTATTATTATTATGTGTGTGGATGGAAATTTCGATTGCAGTATAAACATTGGGCCATGACATTTTGTACTCAGTCGATTTGATGTTCAGCTTCAGCACATGTTATCCTGGGATGTGTCCAGGATTTTGGAAAGACCTGATCCTAAATGGGAGGGGGGGGGTCCAAGCCCTAATTTTTCAAAAAGATTGCCAAATTTGCATTAAAAATAGCCAAAAATTTAAAGAAATTCGAAAGGGGAGGGGGATCCGGTCCCCCAGGATATGCCCCTGATAAATTTCCCCCAATTTTTTAACACTGATGAATTTTTTGAAAAATTAGTATTTTCCTTTTCATTATATTTTCTTTCCAATCCTGTCTGTCTGCTTTGCAGGGTGAGTGACTTCGAATGGACGCCGGAGTGTTTGGTGTTTGATCTGCTCAACATCTCCCTCTATCATGGTTGGCTGGTCGAGCCGGAAAACGAAGACACGCTGACAGCGGTGGGCAACAACAGCTATAATCAGTTGGTGGAAAAGATTGTTACGGGGAAGTTGGGCGAAGATGCTGACCTTTATTCTGCGGGTAGGCAGTGGTTTGGTGTGCAGTTTTGTAGAAAATGGTGGCTTACCTAACTATACACGTATTAATGTCTTGTATCCTTCGGGGATCCGCCTGCTGGCCCGCGTTTACCTCGTCGTCGTCGTCGTTAGCGGCCGGCGGAGCGTATCCATATGGGGAGCCTCCACCTCCATGTCCAGCACACGTCTTAGCAAGGCGGACCACAAAGGGAAGCCCGGAATAGGGCAATAACAGGGGTCCACCCGCTCGGGAGCATAATTTAAGGACAAGAGGTATCCAGCTCCGACATGACTGAAGATAGAAAACAGAAAGGGAAAGGATCAGCCGTGTCCCGCAGAATTGGAAACCATTTAGCGCCGTTGACCAGACGGATGCCAGGGAGCATCTGTGGAATCTCCATTTGATGGGGTCCATGTCCATCGGATTTCCCACGGAGGCGGCTCCATTCCCCCCCCCCGCGTTTACCTCATTTTCTTGATTTGCCCAATTCCGTAATGTTAGACTCATTTCTTTCTAATTTTTTTCTTTTTTGAGTCAACTTTCAGTTTTTTTGCACATTCATGTATTTTAGTCCTTTTTTGAATAGTTTTTTCTTACTCAACTCTCCAATTCTCATGTTGTATATATTTTTCAGCACTGCTGGGTGAACAGTTTCTGGAAAGCTCTGCCAGTCAGTTGACCTATCATGGCCTGTGTGAGCTGAACTCTCATTTGAAAGACGGGGAGTTGGCCGTGCTGTTTCGTAACAATCACTTTTCGACACTCTACAAGCATAAGGTATCGTATGAATTTTAATGGATCTAACCTTAGTTTAATACGTATACAGTACCCTGCACTCAAATGGTGACAGTTGGCGATAATTGGAAGTTCGCGAAGTTGACGGAAATCGCCGAAGTTAACGAAAATCGCTATCAAGCTCTACCAAAGTTCGCGAATTTAAGTTTTCGCCAACTGTCACCTTTTGAGTGCAGGGTACTGTTAGAAAACGAAATCTAAAAATTCTACCGGAAACCGCAAAGAACGATTGCCTGGTAACGGGACGACGTCTGCTAAGTTTTTGTAACATAGTGAGGCCACAGAAATGGATTATTCGGGATGTAGAGTTGAAATTGTCCTGAATTGGTTTTTCGAACATAACTTTCGCTACAGTGGTCACAGGGCCAAAGTTCTTATACCATTCGACGCAGAATCGCACGCTCTTTCCAACGGTGGGTGGGTGTCCCGATGCGCCGCGACCTCTGCAGGAAAAGCTTGGGCACCAACAAACATGGAAGTTGTACGTCAACATGTGCCAACGAGACACGCGCCGGCGCGCGCGGATGACCGCGCTTGACGGCCCCATTGTCGCGGTAAAGTTACTCAAAAGAAAGAGGAGACTGCTGGTTCAGGAACTGCTTAAATTACCCTAATCAGACGACTGGTTAGTGAGATATGACCATTTAAAGATTTTTGCTTCATTTTGTCAAAATCCATACAGTACCCTGCACCCAAATGGTGACAGTTGGCGATAATTGGAAGTTCGCGAAGCTGACGGAAATCGCCGAAGTTGACGAAAATCGCTATCAAGCTGCCAAAGTTCGCGAATTTCAGTTTTCGCCAACTGTCACCTTTTGAGTGCAGGGTACTGTATAATAAATGGTCGGTCACTGTGTTGGTTGCATCTTGACAAGAGTACATTATACATAAGAGTATGACAGCTGGTCACGCTAACGTCTGATTTCTCCCCCCCCCCCCCCGCAAATTGGTACCTAGTCGAAACGGGGGTACGCTCACTCGCTCTATGCTTGCGTGCTAAAGCTGGAAAACACAAGGACTATCCGTGCCCCCCTTCCCTTAATTTCGGCTCATTTTGTTTCTATCCGGAATGCTTCTTTTTTCAACCATTGTACAAAAAGTACCAATGATATAGAAGTTATGTGCTCTTCTCTCCCGGCTCCGTGGTGTAGTGGTTGCACGCCTGACTGCAGTCCGGGGGCTAGACTCCTGGCGGAGCCAAATTTTTTTTACACGATTTTCTTGGTCCATACGTTCGTTAGTTTTTTCTGCAAATTTCTCTATCTAGTTTTCCTTATCTAGCTTTTTTCATCTACTCCATGTTTTATTAGGAAGAAATGTATGTGATGTTGACCTAACAAGAATTCCTGCCCGAGCCGCGTGTAGTCTGGGAGACCCTGAGCAATGTCAATGGGGATAGTCATTTTGTGGACGGGGAATTTCTGACGGTTCCCCCGAAATTGGAACCCTCTCCTCCCCCAGCCAGCGCCGCCAATGGCAGTAATTCTTCCGGCAGTGTCAATCAGTCGCAGGGCTCGCCTGGTGGCGCTACTGTACCCCTTGTGGCGCCCCTCCCCGAAGGGGCTACCCGGGAACAGCAAGAAGACCATGAGTAAGCGTAGAGTAGTGCTTTCTGGGGAGGGGGAGTTGGGGGGATTTTTTGAGTTTTTCTCAGTTTTTTCTAGTTTCCAAACTTTGAGCAAGAGCAGAGTTCAGTGTAGTGGTGGCGCTTTTTGAAGGGGAGGGCTTTTAGATTTTTCTTTAGTTTTTTCTAGTTTTTAGCTTTGAAAAAGGATGGGGTAAAGCTTAAATTAATTGTTTTGTTATGGTAAAAAATTTGTTGGTTCTTATTTTTCCATTCGTCAGATGACAACAAATATTCCGTTGTCTTGTTGGAGTGGTTGGTAGCATTTTTTGCCCCATCAAAAGTTTGCATTTTGAAGAGCTGAAAATGGAAGGGGTCTCTACACAGCTTTTTTCATGGCACATTTTGTGTCATTAAGTTTCTTCCAGTTTATAAAAATCATTCCCTTACTCAATATCTGTTCAGGCGCAAAACTTTAAGAGTTACATAATTTTTGTCTATACATGATCATGATTCTTGTGATGCTATCCTTTCTGCTCTTTCTAGTTTTTTCTTTATTTTTTATAAATTTTTATAAGTTTATAATTTTTTAATTTTTTAATTTGTTTCAGCTTTGCCATGGCGGTCCAGCTGTCAGATCAGGAGCAATTGGAACCCTCTGGACCTCCTGACTCTTCGTAAGTCTTCTTTCTTTACTTGAAGGAGGGGGGGGGGTTCCGTTCCTAAATTGCCAAATTTTCGTCTTCCTAAAATAGCTGTTTGCAGTGGATGGCATAAAGCTTCGATTTCAAAAAGGTGGATGGTTGCTAGCCTTTTATAAATGCAATATTGACTAGGGTTGTACCCGGGCCGTGTAGAGGACTGCGGGCCCCGGCCGGCCCGATTTAAGCCCGGGCCCGGAAAGCCCGGCCCGCTACCTGTCCCGGTTTTAGAGGCGGATCTTACCTGGCCTACTGGGCTCATCGTGCCTGCCTGACTCATTATGCAAGTCTGGGACACTTGCCGCGGCCCGGTCTTTGAGCCGGGCCTAGTGGCGGGTCCGGGCTTCAGAGTCCGGGCCTATCACCAGGCCCGAAGAGTTAAGGTCGAGCCAAGGAGCTTGCCCGGGCAAAGCTTTATTGAATCTTCAGTACAAAAAGTGTAAATTTTTGTCAAACCCCATCTTTTCTCGACAAAATATTCAAAATCTTGGATACGCCCCTGCTGACCGACCCTTCACCATTGTATGTCGTTGGATGTGCGTAGGTACACTGTTTATCTGGTTGCTGCTGCTTCTAGACTGATTTATGTAGGGGCGCGATAGCGCCCCTACATAATATGGGTATAAAGGCGTCTGCGCGGGCCCCTGGAGACCGTGTTGGCCTGGTGCCAGCTAATTAGAGGTCCGGCGGTGGTAAAAAGGTTACCATCGTAAACAACTCGAGTAGTACTACAAGTACCACCATACTTTTGGTTCGAATTCGAAACTTCGAATTTTTGCACTAGGCGATAGTTACCGTGCGTTTGTTTTTTTTCTCGGTGAATAACGCTTATTGGAAATGCATTTTACGGCGAAGTGTTGGAACGATGTGGGCATTTTGGCACCATACTACTATTATATGTTGGTAGACAGGATCCCCCCATGCTACCTTTTTTTGGTCATTTTGGCACCTGGCCAATTTTGGCTCTGTGCCAAGGTCCCAAAGTCGGACTTTCGCTATTTTTTGCAAATTTTGGTCACACTTTTCTAAAACTGGGTAGAAGCTGGAGAGGTCTAGTATCTTTTGTTGAAAATTACCAGTAGGGGTGCATAAAGTAACGAGGGGGATTTTTTAATTTTGCTCCCTAGCTTTCAGGAGATGGGCCCAAACTTTGCATTTTTTTGGCCTGTTTGGGCGAAAAGTTTTTAAGTCCCACTTTTACTAGAAATGGCCTAAAAGTCACTAAAAATGGCGTTTTTCGGCCTTGGGGTGGTACGCATATATAGTAAATCGGGGTCGCTGAAAACGATGAGCATACTGCCGATACCGCCCGAAGTGACCACTGGTCAGCATGGCTCCCGTGGTTCCTCGCCCAGGGTCAAAGTTGGGAAAACTCCCTCTAAACAGCGTTTTTCGGCGTTTTGGTCGGGGGCATATATAGTAAATCGACTACGCTCGTTTCAATGGGCATATTGCCGAAACCGACCGAAGTAACCACTGGTCACTACAGCCTATGGGGCCTATTGACCACTGGTCAAACGGCCCAAAACAGCGTTTTTCGGCGTTTTGGTCGGGGGCATATATAGTAATACGCTCGTTTCAACGGGCATATTGCCGAAACCGACGGAAGTGACCACTGGTCACTACGGCCTAGGAGTCCTATTGACCACTGGTCAAACGGCCTAAAACTGCGTTTTTCGGCGTTTTGATTGGGAGCATATATAGTAAATCGACTACGCTCGTTTCAATGGGCATATCGCCGAAACCGACGGAAGTGACCACTGGTCACTACAGCCTATGGGGCCTATTGACCACTGGTCAAACGGCCCAAAACAGCGTTTTTCGGCGTTTTGGTCGGGGGCATATATAGTAAATCGACTACGCTCGTTTCAATGGGCATATTGCCGAAACCGACGGAAGTGACCACTGGTCACTACGGCCTAGGAGTCCTATTGACCACTGGTCAAACGGCCCAGAACTGCGTTTTTCGGCGTTTTGGTAGGGGGCATATATAGTAAATCGACTACGCTCGTTTCAATAGACATTGTCGAAATTGAGGGAAGCGTGCAACCTGTGGTCACTACGGTCTATGGCGCCTATTGACCAGTGGTCAAACCCCTTAAAACAGCGTTTTTCGGCGTTTTGTTGGGAGCATATATTGTAAATCGACTACGCTCGTTTAGCATGGCCCTGTTCAAGCTCCTTGTATCCATTACCGCATTGCTGGAAAGGGATCCTTTAAAATGACAGAAGGACAAGAAATAAAAATGCTCCTCTGGAGCATGAAAAAGTAATATGGGTGATGGTGAGGTTGCAAAATCAAGAGAGGACTAGTCTTTAAAATGCTTAATATGGGGCTAGGTTGAAAAATAGAAGAGGACTAGGTTGTGAGCGAATTAATATGGGCACAGCTTCGCCGAACAACCCATATTCGCGGGATTTCACGTTTCGTCTTAGCTTAGAGCTATCAATGTCAGTCAATAAAAAATTTAAGCAGTTGAATACTCATCGAATATAGCTGTTTGCATGTACTGTTAGACTAGCTGCTAGGAATATATACGTAAATTATCATCATTTTGTGTTGAAATTTTAATTTCCTGGTCAAATTTGGGGGTTGGTTCCATAACTGGTGTAATGAGGTCATTACTTCTCCGTTGGGGGAAGGTGTAGCGTAGCTAGTGTATTCCTGTAAGTGTTTTGTCTCCCAACTTTAATAACCTTTTACAAGTTTCTTAACTTCTTTCGTAGTCTCTCTTAGTAGCCTAAACAATCTAAGGTCCTGTCTAATCTTCTAACCTTTTTCATCTTTCAGTTTCATCAAAACTAACTTCATATTTTCACGTAGGGTAACTGTAGCTAACATTTCTATACTTAACTTAACTTAACAGTTACTTTCTATAAACGGTCTTTAAATTATAACAGTCTGCATCTCAGTTTCTCGTAGCTTACTGTCCAGCAAAATACATATAACTGTTCTGTATATACATGTGCAGCATCATATACATGCCCAGTGCTTATATGTAGCTTAAAATAATGTGGACCCTCCTTGGAGTTGTATGTGCGTAGGAGATCGCTTATTTTGTTGTAGTGTGTGTGCGTTAGTCAAAGCATTTTTTGTCTGTCTGTGCTGCTATTGCAGTGAATTCAATTTTTGAAGTCAGTCTTATTAAAGTTGGTGTTTGAGAGCGGTCGGGTCTAGGCTTTCGTTGCTTTCACAGAGAGCTGAGTTAGTATTAGTCGGGCGCTGTGTTGAGTTTGTTGAAGCCTACCAACTTAGTGCGTTTATTCGGAGGTATTTTCTGTGCGACGGAGGTATTGCTTAGTGGATTGCGAAGCGGAGGTTTTCCTGTCACAGCGAAGCGGAGGTACGAGAGGGACAGCGAAGCGGAGGAAATTTCGGAGTGATTGAACGGCGTGTGATTGTGTACGAGCGAGAGACATAGCTATACCGAGATTGAAGGCTAGAGACGAAAGAAGTAGGTTCAGTTTATGCCGGCCATCTAATTTAGTAGTTGAAGTACATAAAAGCTAAGACAACCGTCTTACAGAGCTATCAATGTCAGTCAATAAAAAATTTAAGCAGTTGAATACTCATCGAATATAGCTGTTTGCATGTACTGTTAGACTAGCTGCTAGGAATATATACGTAAATTATCATCATTTTGTGTTGAACTACCGCAGGCTCTACTACTAGGAGAGGTCTAAGGATATGATGCTAAAGCTATTGGTCCAAGTCAGGAGGAAATAGAAGATCGTGGAAGAGTCCTAAATTATTCTTGAATATAAGTTTTCCGTATAAATGGATATGTAAAATGCGCTGGTTAGTATGAAGCACTTATCGAAGAAAACGTTTGCTAAAATAAAAGTTCGAATAAAGCTCGAGCACATACCGTAGCTGTAGGTTATTTATGAACTATACACCAAATGTATCGTGGATATGCATAATAATTTACATTTACAAACCGCGAATATGGGTTGTTCGGCGAAGCTGTGCCCATATTAATTCGCTCACAACCTAGTCCTCTTCTATTTTTCAACCTAGCCCCATATTAAGCATTTTAAAGACTAGTCCTCTCTTGATTTTGCAACCTCACCATCACCCATATTACTTTTTCATGCTCCAGAGGAGCATTTTTATTTCTTGTTGATTTGATTTTTTGATTTGATTTGATCTTTTCAGGGGTGATCATGAACTGGCCGTTCAGTTGCAACGGGAGGAGGATCAGCGTGCTGCGGCTGAGGCGGCGGCAGCGGAGAGCGGTGGTGGTGCTGAACCTGGAGCACAGCCCGCCACAGGTGGAGGTGCAGCACCACAGAGCGATGATGCCTCCTCTCCAGACGGTGCTGCCAAGAAGAAGGGAACGGTAGGACGCCCTTTGGGTGGGAAGAGGGGGAGGGGGTGCTTATCTTGGCTTATCAGTGGTTGTAATGGAAGTTTGGGTAATCCAATGGTAGTATTGTAAGGAAAGCAGGCATAGGAAAGATTGATAAGCCGGTAACGGGAGTTCAGCTGATGGCCCTGTGGTGTATAGTTGGTTAGCATGTCTGCTCCGGAGTCAGAAGGGCCGTGGTTCGAAACCCAGCTGGGCCAATACTTTACTTTCAATGGTGAATGGAAAGCTGAACCTCCCTCTTCCCTTCTCTCTTCTAGGTCCTGGTTTCGTGGGTACCAGGGTGCCTGACGCCTCCCGTCTTGGGCTTGTCCTCGGTTTCTTATTGGTCCACCAGCCCTGATAGAAGCGCTACAGTATTAGAGAGTTTTTATACTGAGGTTTTTGAGAGTGAAGAAAGGTTGGGAACCATTAGGATGGAAAATACTGACTGTTGGGAACCATTAGGATGGAAAATACTGACTAATTAGGTGCCACGCTCCCTCAAATTGTAACATGTAATTTTAGCAGGAGAGTGTATTTTATTTATTTGCTTAATTTTGGGCGAATTTCTATTTTTTGCCCACTTCATCCCAAAAAAATTCCCAGAAAGGAGAAATAATGACACGTAGCTTACTTATCATCTACTGAGTTTGGGTAGAGCGTTAGGTTTATAGTATATGCGTCAGGCATTTTTTAGGGTTTTGAAAGTGAGAGGGGTCTTCATCCCTCTCTTCCTCTATGGAGGGGGGGGGTTTCGAAAAGTGGGGGGGAGGCAGGCCAAAGGTATATAATATGCCTAAATTTTGGCTTTTAGCACTTTTGAGGTGTTTAGCTTAACAACAACGTCGCTGTTGTTAAGCTCAAAATGAGCTTACAATGTGCATACGACTGGTTTAAAAATTGAGAAAATTTGTGAAAATTTGACCTCGTAAACTTAATTTTTCGACGACACTTTTGAGTGACTGCCGAAAAAGTGGGAGGGGGCTTTCCGGAAAGTGGAGGGGGCATCGAAAAGTGGGGGGAGACCCCCCCAGCCCCCCCCCCCACTAAAAAAACTGCCAGTCCGTAGTGTTAAGGAGTTATATATTGTGAGAAAGAGCGGACATTTTAGGGTGCGCTGAGTATTTGTCATTTTCTTTTCTATCACTTCGTCTCAATTTCTAAGCTGGCTTATCCCTAGTGGGGGGGGGGGGGGAGTGGGCGCCCACCATTCGGCGACCTCCCCCCCCCCCGATTCGAGGAGCCCCCATGAAATTCCGACCTCCCCCATAATTCCAAAAAACTGCCAACTTTTACCCTAAATCATTTACCCTTATCAAAATTTTTCCGCCCTGGCCGGATTTTTAACGAAATTTTCACTATTTTAGCATAAAAATCAGGCAGGTTTACACAGAAACCCACAAAAATTTGAAAAACTTTCCAAGAATCTGCCCCCCCCTTTTGGGGTGATCTTCCCTCAAAAATTGCCAAGGAATACGCCAGCTAACTAATGTGATTTTCGTGTTATGTACTCCTATGTTTTCTTGGTTCAGTTGAATGCGAAAGGGACTATAACATACTTTTAATTAGGGGAACGAATAACGACATCGTGTTCACGTAAATTTACTTCCTGATTTTCGATTAAATGTTGATTAATAATACTTACTATATACTTGATTTTGTTCAGTGTTTCTATTTCTTCAGAATTTATTTTCTATAGCTACTCTTTATATGTATTGTTTCAGTGTTCTCTGTTGTAAAGCTGCTGCTCACCTTGCGCCACATAACAATATACGTTATCCTTTTCTGCTCCTATATTTGAAGTAGACCTTCTACGTATTTGTGACAATAACCCGTCCATGTGGTATATACCCAGCTGTCAATCATATTTTGCTATATACGTACCATAATCCTCGTCAAGCCTAAGCTTTGCCCGTGAAACTGCCGAAATCCTTTGCTCTGTAGATGTTTTTCCCCACGGGTTTTTTGTGGCTCCTTTGGATGGCAGTTGTTTTTTTCCTCCGACCGGACTACGTACCAACCCCGTACCTTTTCTTTGACATTTCATTTTGATTTTGTCATCTAATGTTGGTTAATTGGTCTTTTTCTGATGTCAAAGTTGTAATAATACGTATAGTAACCTACAGTTTGTGTAGCAGTTTTTTCATTTTTTTCTGATTCTACTATCATTATTTATGGCTCATTTATTTTGCTGTAATTCTCTTAGGATGTATGTATTTGGTTCTGTGCTTTTGCGTGCGTACGTACGTTCACTGTTTAGTTTCTGTGCGTTTTTTGGTCTCAAAGACTCATGCAATTTGGTGGTAATTTTGTGTATAAGTTCATGTGAGTGTGCTAATCTTATAGTCCAAGAGATGTTATTCTGCCAGGCTTTCGATTAATTTTAAAAGGAACACAAATTTTGAATAGAAATTCCAAAAGAAATTATATATACTGAGTGTTTTTGTATTTTGGCCATATTATGTACTTATTTAAGTAGTTTTCTTCTTGCGTGGGTGTTTTTTCCTTTTTTCCGGTGTATTTTCTGTCCACTATTTTTTGTGTCTCGCTGTGCATTTTTGCTCGTTTTCAAAACGGAGCATTTTCTTTCATGACTTGACCTTGATTGTCTGTTGTCATGTACCTGGGTTGACTGATATTTGATCTGTAATTTTGAGTTTTCTTCTTTCTATTTTCTTTCTTTTTTCCTTTTGGTATGTACTTACATTATAATAATCGTGCGTGGTGTGTTGTAACGAATTTTTCTCTTTTCCGGTTTTTGTACTTTTCTTTGTAGTTAATATTTTGTTTTAACCTTTCGTTGCTCTATAATAACCGTTTTTGTGTGAACTTACACGTATAATTTGTTTAGTTTTGCGTATGTGTGAGGTACGTATATAAGTCCAACTACCTTGTATATTGTATGTGCTAAGTCTCCTTTGTCGTAGATTTTGTGGTTTTTTCCGCATGCAGGCACGTTTCCTTTTTCAAAATGGCAATACTTTTGAAGCTAATTTCATGATTTTTTATTTACGTTAATTTATGAGATTCTAATGTTTCAAGTTGTTTTCTAGAATTCGACGAAAAAATTAGTTTGGAACAACTGCCCACTTGACATTTAAGTATGCTATGCTATTGTACATTATTTGCATGTGTATTGTAAGCTGTCTGTATTTTAAATTTTTGTCTAAAATCTTGATACAATCAATGTTAATTTTTTCGGTGTTGCTAACTCTATACTGGTCAATATTTGTAGTCCTAACATGTTTTATTCTATGTGTATTTTATTTTATCTAACTGTTTTAGTTGCTTTGAGTGGTTGATTGATATGTAGTAGTATTATTGTCCTCGTGAAAGCGTGTATGTTGTTGTTAAGCTTACTTAGAGCTAACTTGGCTTTATTAGGCCTTTTGAGCTGCAGTAGTTTGCCCTAGGTAATAATTTCTTGAAGGTTAGATAAGTTTTGTAATTGAAAATTTAGCTTTGTTTTTGTTTAGTGAAATTTGTCCCTTATTTTGGTTAATTTCAGTTTTGATCCATCATAATAAAGCTTGGACTTTTGACCGATCTTTGCAGTTTACCAAAAAACTACTTGCTTGCCTTGCATACCCAAATGAAGCCGAAAACTGCATCCGAATTGCTAGGATTTATGTTTTTTAAGAGTGACCCTGCAAAAAATGCCTTGGTTAAGTCTTTCCCGTGACCTATTCCCTAACAACTTGCGTTTGCCTAAATTTAAATATATACCTATATATACTCAGCGAAATTTGTCGAGTTTATTTACGGTTAAGCTTAAAATGTTGTTGGATGATTTTCTGAATAAATTTGTCACCACCTTGACGTAGTCTCTAACATCCACCCCAAATCGAATAAAATAAATGGAAAATGTATTTGCTTCCGTAGTTTTAGTCTTGATATTATGGTATGTATTATCCTTAAATTATGGATTTTTGAGTTATTGTTATGTCTTACTCTGTAGTGTTTTCTCTCTGCTTGTGATGTCATCCTAAGTCTGAGTTAATTAGAATTTTTGTTGTGTGCAGAAATGTGGGTTTGGAACCATATTCGAATCATTGTCCTACACGTTACCTGTGTCGATGTTTTTGTTCGTGACTTTCTTCAAGTGCTGCTTATGTAAAGTTTAGTGTAAAGTAACAGTTGTTGTAGTGATAACAATGTGTAATTGTGCTTATAGTTGCTGCGTTTTCTGTCGTGTGCTTTAATGTAACTTATACCTAGAGAAGTGTATTAATACTGTACGTAGGTCATGTATTTTGTTTCTCAATAAACTTTTTATCCATTGCTGTGTGGACTTTATTTCTGGTAGTTTTAACTGAGGGGGGGGGGGGGTATTTATTGGTGGGCCATTAATTTGAACGAAGTCACGAAGTCAAGACATTTTGCACCAAAATAAATATCAAGCAATAGAGTTGGGACTGTGATGAAAAACCAAAAACGGGGGAGGAGATGGTGGTGGTGGTTTTGCAGAACAAAAAGCTGGCGGGAAAAAACTTTCTTTTGGTTTTTTTTTTTTTTTTCTTTCCTTCCCTCCACAGACACACAACAAATACAAGAAGTTATGTTGTGTGTTTTTTTGTATGCGTGTAGACGTGATGGCGTTTTGTAGTATAGTAGCGCGGCAGCACGGTTACTGAATAGAATCGCAGAAGTGGTAAGGTTGATTATATAATAGAATCATGTATTGTGGGCGGGGGGCGGGGGAGAGCAGGAGAGGGGAGGTGTGTGGAGGTTGGATTGCGGGGCGTGTGTGGTTGTTTTGGTGGGGGGTGTGGGTTGGTAACGCATTAAGTAAAATAATATTAATTATTTTTTTATAGTGGTTCAGTAGGTGTGATGGTATTGTGTTGTATAATTAACTCCTACCGCGTTCTGGGGCCATTATTTAAATTGTAATTTATAAAAATATAATTTTAATTTTATAACATTTTTATATTTATTTATTAATTATTTCTTTATATATTTTGTTTGTTATTGATTGTTTGTTATTAATTGACAATAATTAACTATTTTTATTTTGTTGTTTTTTTTTTTCTATTTTTTGAGGCGGCAAAAAAAAAAAAAAATAGTATGTTATAATGTACCATCCGACCCGTGGGGAAGATGGTGGAAAGGTGGTAAGTGGGGGGAGGTGGGTGGAAAAGGTAATAAAAGAGGTGTGGGGGGTGGAGGGGGGGGTGATTGGGGGGGGGGGGGGGGGGGGGGGGGGGGGGGGGGGGCGGTTGTGGCGGAAAATTGGGGGGAGGTTTTTGGGGTTGTGGAGTTGGGGGGAGGTTTTTGGGTTGTGGAGGGGAAATTCATGGGGTTGTGGGGGGGGGAGGTTTTTGTGGTTGTGGAGTTGGGGGGAGGTTGTGGAGGGAGGTGACCGGAACCATGGTCGACCCAAGGTCAAATTTCAAAGTTGACCCTTTTCGCCCGGAAAACTTTATCTAGGGGGTTTTCGGGGTCGGGAAATTAAAAAATGACCTTAGTTTTGCTCTACTGATTAACCTCCGTGCAGACCCATGTCCGGAACCATGGCCGACCCAAGGTCAAATTTCAAAATTGTCTATTTTCGCTAGAAAAACTTTATCTAGGGGGTTTTCGGGGTCGTAGATTCCAAAAATGACCTTAGTTTTGCTCTATTTCTTAACCTCCGTGCTGACCCATGTCCGGAACCATAGTCGACCATAGGTCAAATTTCAAAATTGTCATTTTTCTCTCGAAAAACTTTACCTTGGGGGTTTTCGAGGTCGTAGATTTCAAAACTGAGCTTAGATTTTTGCTAAGATCAAAGCTCCATGCTGACCCTTGGTCGGAACCATAGTTGACCCTAAATTTCAAAATTGACCAGTTGGAAAAACTTTGGGGTAATTCGCTGTCGTAGAATTCAAAACTGACTTCAGAAGTTAGCTAGGATGGAAGCTTACCTGGGACCATGACCGTCCAAATTATCACAGGACGCGACCGCTAGTGATCACCCGACTACTTTAGTCTGGGACAGTGGGAGACACCAACTGTGGCGAACACTACTACTATAGTACGGCCCATACAGGCGGATGTGTTTTATTGAAGAAAGAACAACAATACTGCACAACAACAACAACACTGCACCAAAATACTGTACAACGTGAACAACAACAAAAATACTGTACAACACAAAGACACGACAAGAATACACTGCAGAACAACAACAATACTACACAACAAAAATACTATACAACAACACTGCACCAAAATACTGTACAACAACAACAACAAAAATACTGTACAACAAAAAGACACGACAAGAATACACTGCACAAAATAATATGCAACAAAAATACAGTACAATACTGTAAAGTTACGAGTCAAATTATCTACTAGAGTCCAAAAATGTTTGCAACAACTGTTCGGCACGGTGTCGAGAGCATTGTCGTCTGTGCTGAGATGACATTTGGGCGTGAAACCAGCAGCATGGCAACCCGTCAACATCTGAGATATCATCGAAAGTCGGGTAGCCGAAATGTTTACCACCATCATAGACAAGAATGTCCAGGTTGGCAAGCGCATGTTGTAGCCGATGATATTGTGTGGCTCCGTTGGTAATTACCACATCCACCCCATATCGATGAAGCGCTCTGCACACCTTCTCCAAAATCAATGGAGCCGTTGCAATAATTGGAGTGGTACTGCCATTCCGAAATCTGTAGAATATCGCCTGTCGACGAATGGACATCAAATGAAATATGGATGGAGGACGTGGGATATACGTTTCATGGACAGTATGTCCATTGGGTAGCAGTATTAATACCGTCATTTCCATTGTGACGTCATCCATCTTATGCAAGTCATTCGAAACCATCGTAACAAAACCAATAGTAACCATTGTAGTGCGAACGTTAAACTGACAAACACTAGCGCTAAACACTGCCTCAGGACATAACGACATGGCAAAACTTGTTTTTATTGATTATGCGTCACCACTTTAAACTAGATAAAACCGGTTATGCGTCATCACTTTAAACTAGCTAAAACCAGTTATGAGTCATCAGTGATTAATTACCTTTACACTTTTGTAACGCCAACTGGCGGAAACCTCGGTTAGAGGTTTATTGATTGTCTTTTCTTAAGTCGAATCCTTGATGTAAGTGACGTAGAGCTCGACATTCTGTTTCTTGTTGAGCATCATAGCGACTTCCCGTTTTGGGAAGTGCTCAACATCCGTCAATCCGATTGGTACCAAGCAGCCGCTGCCAGTGTTGACAATTATTGACACTTTGCTCTTTCCCCTTAGCAGCTCCTCCAGTCTTCCGACCCAGCTTTCGCTATTCATTGGGACGCGATCATCAATTTGAATCCAAATCAAACCAAAGTTTGATTCTCTGTGTTGATATGGATAAATCATTGCAGTTGTCTGTTGTTGTTTGTTGTCTTTTGTAGCTTACAATTTCCAAAACGTCAATCCTTTATATTAATTTAGAAGTGTCCAGCAAGAATTCGCTTGATTACAATCAAATCATTGTGATCGGTGAATTTGACTTCTTCCATTTTGTCGTAGACATAGGTTAGTCGTCGATTCTCGTCATAGCAATATTCAATGCAGTGGTCCCAATCCAGGTATGGGCATCCAGACTTGTTCCGCTTGGTACTGTCCGTTTCTCTACACAAATGCAAATTGCAATCAGACAATCGATGGTACAAACTTCGTCCTTTCGTTGGATGTAGGGATAGTGCAGTCTCGTTGGACTTTGTGATTATTACATCTCGGTCGCACATGGTAACATTGAAATCATTAATGACGTAGTGAACGTCACAACCTATCGCAAAGACTATTAAGTTTAGTGCTAGTGTCCAGATCATTGTTCAGTATCCTTGTGCTTATATCCTTAACACATTCCTCTGTCGTTACGTTCTTTTTATTAACACTTGGAAACGTGATGTCATTTCATGATTGTCTATATTATTTCAGCCATCGGTGACCACAATGAGTATAGATACAAATGGCACACCATATTTCTACCACATTGCGATTTAGTCGATGTTCAGTTGTCAAGTTCCTGCAGAATTCGATAAATACATGGATTCTAGGCACAGTGACGTCATCAAATAGATGATCACATATCTTCATTAAAGTATCAAGGGTAGGGTTTGCTTCCTTAGCCATCTGTCGTAACTCTGGATTTGAAATAGTCGTACAGTTCTTAACATAATGTAGTACCTTGTCCATGTCTAAATTAATATAAAGACCGTAAGCATAATATGTATGTATGTACGTATAAACACAGAAATGGAAGTGAAGTGTTTTGTTTTTATTGGATTGACGCTGGCAGTCTCAAGTGTCACTATATTAATCATGACGACGGCTTATGCATTTTTACCCATACCCCGGAATGACACTTTTGATCCAATTATCATTCAACTACACCCAAACGGAGAAACAGAGTTGATTCAAAACGATCAAAGAGAAACCTTCAGTAAAAAAGCATTGCACAAAGTGCAACAGTTTTTTCATAAGTGCTTCAACCAAAACTGTAACTTAATTGAAACAGATTGTCTATTATGCCCTTATAAGGCGGAACAATATAACATTGCACTCTGTATGGCTGACGACAAGCAAGTCATGTTTGCAAGAATTGGGTCAATGCACGTGACAAGAGAAGACCTACTGAGAATATACGAACTCTGAAAGTTAATAAAAAGACCCAAGACCATATAAAGTCATGTACCAACTAAACACTTGTATATGCATTCGAGACAATTACGCTTTTGTACTTACTGCGGAAAGCCATACGTTAACGTCAAGTCACTGAACAACCATATTATTATACATCATGGTGGCGACTTGCAAAGCATGCCAGACGACCTTCGCGGACATGAAGGAGAAGCGAAGGCACATGAGAAATGGACACCCACGCTCTTGCTGTGGGCAGATCTTCAACACAATGAGAGACCTCAAATGGCACAATACTCAACACCACAAGAACAGAAAGAAGAGACAAGCAACGGACTGCATGAAAACCAAAACCAAAAGAGGAGATGACCTGATGCTGGTGTCGGACAGTCACCCATTTTCAAACTACTACAGAGCCAATTTTGTCATTTATGGTGTACCTTTTCGAAGCGTGCAACAATTTTATGTGGCAGAAAAGGCAAAATGGCTTGGCGATCATGACAACTACAACCGTGTTATGCAAGCCTGGACACCGGAAGAAGCTACACGAATCGGGACAACCCTATCAACCGAGTATGATGCAGAATGGCAACAATATCGTGTGCCTACAGTGGAAATGGCAGTCAGAGAGAAAGTGCGACAGAATGCCCACATTGAGCAACTGCTACTAGATAGTGGAACTGCTCAAATTGCAGTGGCTACAATGGACCCTTACTGGGGAATTGGTATGGAAGCGAATGACAGATTAGCCCTAAACCCCAAGAACTGGCTGGGTGAAAATGTGCTTGGTAAACTACTGATGAAGATTCGAACGGAAGCCAATGGAGAAAACTAAGTTGCAGAAAGCAACAAGTGTTAATAAAAACACTTCCGCCTACCATCTAAATACCTTCTACTAGCTATTTGATGGTAATGGCACTTATACCAACCCCGTTTTTGATGTTTCAACATCCATTTACCTGTATTGTAGCAGCTCCTACTAAAGCTGGAAAAACTACATTTGTGTCAAGACTTTTACAACATGCAAACCAAATGGTTAAACCGGAACCAGACAGAATCTTATGGTGCTATGCAGAATGGCAAGAAGCCTATGAACGACTCCCGCATGTGACGTTTCAGAAGGGATTGCCAGATTTAGAAGAACTAAAGCGCAATAAGCACTTGAACACACTGATTGTATTGGACGACCTCATGTCTGAAGTTACAAAGGATTCTAAACTGATACAGTTATTCACTCGAGGCTGCCACCACTGGTCATGTAGTGTAATACACATTACCCAAGATATATTCTTTGCCAGAAGAACAAGCAGAATCAATGCACAATACATTGTGCTCATGAAAAATCCAGCCGATAAACTAACACCTCTTAACTTGGCGAAGCAAATGTACCCAGGAAAGGTAGACGGTTTCATGCAAGCTTTCAACCATGCTACCAGCAGACCACATGGCTACCTACTGATTGATCTTGATCAGGCAACACCGGAGGAATTTAGAATACGAACCAACATCTTCCCAGATGAGCTGAATGGTGTTTATACGCTGAAATAAACATAAAAGACATAAAGACGTAAATACATAAAAACCATATTTATACTGCATATTGCCTTACATTATGGCCAAGAGATTCGAAAAGAACGCTGACTACTTGAGTGTCCTTTGCAAGTGTAGCCCAAAGCAACGCAAAGCTATACTCAAAACCGCAGATAACCAACTAATTGGAACAATCTGTGACTGTGTGGAAAACGTACTTGCTGGAAAAGTACCGCTAACTGATAGCGAAAAAGGAAGACTGAAGAAGCACATAAACGTGCTAAGACGTGTACGTGAAAAGAAGAGTTTGGCCAGCAAACGAAAGGAAATTGTACAACACGGAGGATTTTTGCCCGCAGTATTGGCTCCTCTCATTGGTGTGGTTGGAGGTCTAATTAGTGATTTGATTTTAAGAAGATAATGGAATACTCGATACTGGTACGACCAGACTATTTTGAACAACATGAAGAAGTAGCTGCAAAACAGATAAAACAGGCATTGCAGCAAAAGGTGCCCGATGATGTTAAACTGGCTCTATACCGTCAAGAAAACTACCGTAATCGTCTCATCAAAGAGAAACCAAAAACCACGGTAACGGTTAAGTCAGACCTGCCAGTACAGACTCACCAAGAAACTGCTCAGACTGATCACATTATTGTCAATAACTTACCAAGGGCGGTTCAAACTAAAGGACAGATGCTGATCCAACACCTGCAAAACATTAGAGGGTTCAGAGTAAACGATAAAGGGGAAATTGAATATAATGGTCAAGTTGCACCAGGATCACGCATTTTTGATCTTGTGCACGATTTTGTTCGTAAACGAAAGACGAAAACAGCCCAACCAGGTGACGATTTATTTACCGAAGCTCTGCAAGATAGCAACGTACCGCGAGAATTTATAGGCAATTCTTCTCGTTGGATGGACATTGCAAAGCATAAAAAGCAAGTTGGTCGTGGTTCTAGTGTTTCAAAGGCCCTAAAACGATTAAAATGGAAGCGCTCTTAGATAAACTATACTACAATCCAGATAAAAGCAGTGCGTTCACAGGCTTAGTACCTTTATTTAGCGCAGCAAAACGCTTTATGCCAGAAATCACCATCAAAGATGTTCGAAAATATCTCCAGAAACAGTATACATATACAATGCACAAACCCATCAGGCGAAACTACCCAAGAAGACGCTATGTTGTTGTGGGCATAGATAAACTGTGGCAAGTTGATTTGGCTGACATGGTCCGAGTAGCTGAAGAAAATGACGGATACAAATACCTTCTTACATGCGTAGACGCATTCTCCAAATATGCCTGGGTAGTGCCAGTAAAGTCAAAATCGGGTAACGATGTGTCCACCGCCTTTCAAACCATATTGGAATGTGGTCGAAGACCGACAAACTTACAGTCAGACAAGGGAAAGGAATTTCTCAACGCCACGTTTCAGAAATTGCTCAAGACTAACAAGATTCACTTTTACACCTGTAACAATCCCGACATTAAATGCAGTCTTGTGGAGCGTTTTAATAGGACCATCAAAACGAAACTCTTCAAGTACTTTACTAAAAACAGAACATACAAATACATTGATGTACTGCCCCAATTTGTAGCTGGTTATAACAATTCTAAACACCGAAGCATAAAAATGACCCCAAATATGGCTTCCGATCCGAAAAACCAAGAAAAAGTGACAATTAATCTGTACGGCACCCACCATCCTTTTCATTATGCTACTCCAAAACTTAGTGTAGGTGATATTGTAAGAATTAGTCGCTCGAAGGGTATCTTTGAAAAGGGGTATCTTCCAAATTGGTCTGAAGAACTGTTCAAAATTACAAAGATTTCACCGGAGAAGCCACCCATGTACGACATTAGTGATTTGCAAGGGGAAGCTGTGGAGGGACGGTTTTACGAACAAGAACTCCAAGTTGTTACTGAACC
Organism: Trissonchulus latispiculum; assembly: GCA_030248195.1. Classification (NCBI taxonomy): domain Eukaryota; kingdom Metazoa; phylum Nematoda; class Enoplea; order Enoplida; family Ironidae; genus Trissonchulus; species Trissonchulus latispiculum. Next base: position 62,875 of record JASAND010023271.1, read on the forward strand.
ACAAACTTACTGGGTGGAAAAAGTCATAAAAACAAGGGGGAGAGGTAAGCGAAAACAGTATTTTGTCAAGTGGCTAGGATACCCAGACAAATTTAACAGCTGGATTGACGAAAATGACGGATTTTTACCTTCATCTACCTAGCAATACCGAAGGCTTTAATACTCTCAGCAGCTTTCGCGTGAAGCTACCACACCGCATCGACTTGGACGGTCCATGGGAAGTTGCACTGGTAGAGTTTATTTATCCCGTGACATGGGCAAATCTAGGCAGAAAAGTAGACGCAATCACGAGTATTCATTTCTCTGATGACAGCTCAAAGGCAAAATCGCTACCCTCTCGACACTACGAAACCGTACAAGACCTTTGTGAGGGTCTAAACAAGAGCATACAGTACATGAAAAATAAGACTGGAGAGGTAGCCGAAGTCAAATTCTACTTTGACAATGACCTGCACCGAGTGGTGTTTAAGGTCTTTGAAAACCCAGACAATCTTGAACACCCCAACTTCTTTAGTGTCAAGTTTAGTGAAAGGCTTGCCTACATGCTCGGATTTAGCGAACGACTTCTAGATTCACAACCTCCAACAAAAGAAAGGGTAAATATAGACGACTGGGACGCATTAACATCGTCTGATGTTGTAACTACACACAAAATTGTCGCCAACGGAGAGCCCGATATGAGGGCAGGATTTTACTCCATGTACGTTTACTGTGACATAGTTGCTCCACAAATTCTTGGCAATGTGACTTCCCCAATTCTTAGAGTTGTTCACGTTGAGGGTGAACATGGGGATATTGTCGATAAAATCTACAACAACCCTCACTACGTGCCTGTCCTAAAGAAGGAGTTTGACACCATCGAAATCAATATAAAGGATGACGTTGAACGACATGTAGGATTTAACTACGGAAAAGTGTTTGCAAAGCTACACTTTAGAAGACAACAGCTATGAGAACTCCATATTATCCCGAAAGCGTGGACACGTGGCACCACAGTTTGCTACAAACTGGAGGTGCTTACTACAGAGGAGTACCGTATCAAAGAGGAGCAGGATTTGGAAAAGTACTAGGTGGACTATTTAGAGCGATATGGCCCACAGTACGAAGCATCGGTGCAGAAGTGGGAAAAGAGGCCCTTCGCACCGGTTCTGAAGTAGCCAGAGACTATTTGAACAGAGGAGAGGATATTAAGTCTTCGCTAAAGCGACACTCAAAGAGTGCACTTGGAAGAGTGTTGGAAAATGCCGGCAAAAATATGCAAGAAGGGCAAGGCATTGGAAGAAGAAAGCGTCCAAATAACATAAAAACTATAAGCGGAGGAAGCAAATGTAAACGCAGAAAACAACAAGACATATTTACCTATGGCTAAACGACTTGACGCGGAATCTAACCCCGGGTTCAAGAGTGAACTAGACCTATTTACGCTCCCACCTACCCAGGTGGCTGTGGAAAAGGGATATTGGTCTGAAAACTACCCTCAAAATCCTGTAACCAATTCTGGTCCTTACAGGATACTCGTGCCCAGGGATGTTTACATGCTTGATCTCAACAAAAACTATCTCTACATTAAGCTCAGGATAGCAACCGACGCTAATGCAGCTGTAACTGCGGCAGCAGATGGGACTTACCCTGTTGCACCAATTAACTTAATTGGAAAGACCCTGTTTGAGCGACTTATTGTGAAACTGTCAGACAAGGAAATTTACAACTCTGGACCTCTTTACTCTTACCAGGCATATTTGGAGACACTGCTAAATTACGGATGGGATGCAAAGAACTCACATTTACAACTGGGCCTGTTTCACAAAGACGGTGATTTTAAGCTAGACTCCAAAGCAGCCGGAAAACGAGCCAAACCGTTTATGGACAACAACACAGTTGAATTGCTGGCACCGTTACACTGCGACCTATTTAAACAAGAACGATACCTACTCAGTGACTGCGAACTAGCTCTAGAGCTGCATCGCAACAGGGACAATTTTTGCTTAATGAGTAATGGAACAACCTACAAAATACTAATCGATGATATTAGATGGTACGTTTGGAAAGTTAAGCCGCAAGAATCTCTGTCGCTCGCTATAGAAAACATACTACAGGCGCCAAATACAGCAAAGTACCCTATACGGAGGATAAAAATGGCTACACGGCACATTGCAGCCGGGTCTCAGCATATCATTGAAAACTCAATTTACAGTGGCCAGTTGCCGAGAAGGGTAATAATTGGTCTGGTTGACGCTGAAGCATTTAATGGGGCCTTTACCAAGAACGCGCTAAAATTTGAACACTGTAACGTCACAGAGATTGCACTGAAATGTGGTGACGAGTACGTACCAAAATACCCCCTGAAAATGGACTGGAAGGCGTATCAGTACAGCTTCCCCTTTATGTACCTCAACGAAAACTGTGACATGGCTAATCTGAACAAAGGTATGGATATTTCTTACAACGATTTTGCGAACGGATATACCCTGTTTACGTTTGACCTCACTGCCGACAATGTAGACACTGGTGCAATGGAACTGATTAGAGAAGGTGATTTAAGCCTTGCAATGACCCTCAAGGAAGCTTTGCCAGCTGCAGACTTCCCACAAGGAGTCGTTATAATCATATATGGAGAATTTGATAACCTCATTGCAATTGACGTCAACAGAACGCCATTTTTTGACTACGCGATATGAACAGTAACGAGATTGAAAAGACAATGAAAAGATGCAAAGACTTCATTGGGGTATTCCCCAGTGATCAGTTGCCCGAAATCAAGTCCAAACCCGCCTGCTTCATAGCCAATACTGACCCATCTGATAAACCTGGTGAACATTGGGTTGCTCTGTACGTTAATGACAAAGTAGAGTATTTTGACAGCTATGGACTACCACCGTGGCCTCAATTTGACAAGTACAGAATTAATAAGTACAACAACTACTGCCTCCAGAACTTTGATACTAACGTATGCGGAGAGTACTGCATTTACTTTTTACTCAAACGCTGCCACGGACACAGCCTCGACTCTATTGTGGACTTTCTCAGAAAGTGCGACAACGACAGGATCGTAAAGAAGTTTGTGGATAGAATACGACAAACAGCAGTAGGAGGACAGTGTTGCAAATGCAGATCGTCAACGTTGTGCTTACAGGGAAATTGGGAAAACAAATCGACTTGACTGAACTGGACGATGTTTACTATCAACCTAAACGATTTAGTGGAGCAATATTGGAACTCTACGATAGATGCACCTGCCTCATATTCAAAAATGGATCGTTCAACTGTGTTGGGTCTACCTCAGTGGAAAGTGCAATAGATAACGCACACAAACTGGCAGAGCAGATGAAGACTTCACTGGAACATTATAGGATATGCAACATTGTATGCTCAAACAGATCCAATTCTTCGGTAAACCTGCGCTCACTTTATGAGTCCCTAAGACCTATGGGCTATGTAATGATGGATGACGAAATGTTTAGTGGAATGACCTGGAAACTGTATGGAGGTACAGTCAGACTGTTTCACAATGGACGATACTTTATCACTGGAGTCAAAACTGAAGCTCAAGCACAGAAAATTGATGACAGGGTGCAACAAATATGCAATATTAATAAAAGGAAAGACTGCAGTCCAACAACTACCACAACAACAACTACGAAACCGCAATGGAATACCTAACAAAACAAGATTACACCGTATCTACTGCCAATCTGAGATGCGTGGAAGCGGAGCTGACTACAGCGGAAGATGACGTATTGGAGGCCTACGACGTGAAGGACTTTATGCTACAAACGTTTCGTGACTGGATTGATGGCGACAGGATGTACCTACTCATAACAGATCACTGCTTTCACGTGGTCTTTAAAGGATGGGTCACAAAATCAACGATAACGGAAGTGTGCTCCTTCCCGCACAGACAAAGGCTAACCGTACTGGCCTTTCACCTTGGCTAAACAGCAGTGTAAAACCTCGAAAGAGGTTCCGCTTGATGCCATCTTGTGGCGGAAAGCTTTATTGAAAAACAACACACAACACAATACATAGTTTCTACATTATAGGGTAGTCATTCAGTCTGTCAATAACAATTGTCATATTTGTGATTCTTTCCACCACATATTTAGACCCAGGTCTTTGTTGCCTTGCCCATTCCAAAATATCAGTCATGTCCAGTGTATCCATTAATTTACCAAATTCAGCTTTATTCCCAACAAGCCTTGGTCGATCCAAAATATTGGTGTTACCACTGGCATAGTAATAGGTTAGTTCATTTGTAAGGGCATTTCGTAGCACGTAAGCGAAATAGATGCTCCACTTGCCCACATGCGTTTGACGTTTGAAGATGTGTTCGCAGTAGCCCTTAATTTCCTCCAAGTTCATAGCCGTTAGTCGATAGTTGTGACGATCTTGATTTTTCGGTGGCTTGGTTATATGATGATGAGTACGAATAAGATGCCAGTACTCATGATATATGTTGTCCATTTCATCTCCCAGGAGCACGGGAGTTTCTTCATCTTCTTGCAGATCATTCATAATCTTATCATCGCTGGTTGGCTCTTTGCGTGGTGGTCCTTTCTTCGACCTCGTTTTTTCCTTTTGTCCAAATTTGGCCTTGTTTTTGGGATTATCGTTTTCGACATGACGTGTCGGTTCATCCGTTTCGGTTATTGTCTTGGGATTGCTATGTATGCGACTGTAGTGATCTGCCAACTTCTCGTCTCGCTCGAAAATACGATTACACTCCACACACTCAAACTTTGGACAGCTTTTCAGTTTCTCCAAATGTCGTTGAAGCGCATCCAATCTGTAGAACTTTACATAGCAGTGATCACATCTGGTGAAATTGGTCTAAAACAGAAAAATTGAATCAGGTGATCGCAAACGGATTAAATTTAATTAGTGATTAAATTTGCGAACTGTTGTGATAAAAACTTAACTGAAGGATACTTACCGTTAAATTGTTGCTGCCTCCGTCACAGATTTTGTTGTGTCGTTTGAGACTGTCCTTTCGACTGTAATGGTTCCCACACTTGATACAGTCAACAAGCATCGCTTCGTGTACAGATATCTTGTGTCGTTTCAAGCTTTCTTTATGAGCAAACACTTTGTCACATAAGTCACATGTAAACATGTTGCTTCACTTCAGCCACCTCACCTTGTAGTGCAATTGCAAATAACACTACCACTTAAAAACTGGTTTTATCTAGTTTAAAATGATTACGCTATTTAGTTTAAAGTGATTACGCAAAAGTTGCAATCATCAAAACCGGTTTTGTCTAGTTTCAAATGATTACGCTATTTAGTTTAAAGTGATTACGCAAAAGTTGCAATCATCAAAACCGGTTTTGTCTAGTTTTAAATGATTACGCTATTTAGTTTAAAGTGATAAGTTGCAATCATGGTGTTTTGTCATGTCGTTATGCCCTGAGGCAGTTTAAAGTATAGAGAGCGTATCTTTATTGTCATTTTAACTTGTACACTGTTTAGCAGCGATGGATTCTTTTGGTTTTGTTACTATGGTTTGTGACGGTATTCACAAAATGGGCCAAGTTCTCATGGAACTAACAGTGAATATACTGCTACCCTGCGAAAGTATCGTTCAAGAAACCTATCACATTCGCGCTCCAGTGCCATTTCATCAGCTGACATGCCGTCAGCAGGCGGACTTCTACCAGGCCCAGGCAACGAACGGGCTTTCATGGACTATTTGTTCTACTGTACCATCGAGATGGGAAGTGCTGGACAAAGTTTGCGAGAAGCTTCGTGACGTGAGAGCCATAGTTACAAAAGGGACTACGACACGCAGACTGATGCTTCGTGCCCTTGCAAGGAACGATATGAACATTCTTGTTTTTGACACTGAGTTGGGCTACCCGTCCTTTGATGATATTCCAGATGTTGAAGGGGTACCATGCTGCATGTTTCACAGCGGAATGACGCTTCAGTACAGACGTTCATGCTCCCGACACAGAGCCGCACAGTTAATGAAGTCATTTTTGAGCCCTAACTTTAACTCTAACTTTAACTAATTTTCACTATGAACATTGTTCTCATTATACATTATTTTGTCGTACAGTGTTTTCGTGTAGTGTTTTGTTGTACAGTACTTTTGTTGCATATTATTTTGTGCAGTGTATTCTTGTCGTGTCTTTGTGTTGTACAGTATTTTTGTTGTACAGTATTTTGTGCAGTTGTCTTGTTGCACTATATTATTTTTGTACAGTGTTGTTGTACAGTATTTTGGTGCAGTGTTGTTGTATAGTATTTTTGTTGCGTATTATTGTCATTGTTCAATAAAACACATCCGCCTGTATGGGCCGTACTATAGTAGTAGTGTTCGCCACAGTTAGTATCTCCCACTGGCTGTATTTGCAGACTAAAGTAGTCGGGTGATCACTAGCGGTCGCGCCCTGTGATAATTTAGTATGGACGCTCATGTTATGGGTCAGCGGTAAGCTTCCATCCTAGCTAACTTCTGAAGTCAGTTTTGAACGACAGCAAATTACCCCAAAGTTTTTCCAACTGGTCAATTTTGAAATTTGACCTAGAGTCAACTATGGTTCCGGCCAAGGGTCAGCATGGAGCTTTGATTCTTAGCTAAAAATCTGAGCTCAGTTTTTAGAAATCTACGACCTCGAAAACCCCTTGGTAAAGTTTTTCGAGCGAAAATAGGCAACTTTGAAATTTGACCTAGGGTCAGCCATGGTTCCGGACATGGGTCTGCACGGAGGTTAAGAAATAGAGCAAAACTAAGGTCATTTTTGGAATCTATGGCCCCGAAAACCCCTAGATAAAGTTTTTCGAGCGAAAATAGACAACTTTGAAATCTGACCTTTGGTCGACCATGGTTCCGGGCATGGGTCAGCACGGAGGTTAATCATTAGAGCAAAACTAAGGTCATTTTTGAAATCTACGACCCCGAAAACCCCCTAGATAAAGTTTCCCCGACGAAAATGGACAATTTTGAAATTTGACCTTTGGTCGACCATGTTTCCGGTTATGGGTCCCTTACAGCATGGAGGTTGCAAAATAGAACAAAACTAGGATCATTTTTGAAATCCCCGACCCAGAAAACCCCCTAGATAAAGTTTCCGGGCAAAAAGGGTCAACTTTGAAATTTGACCTTGGGTCGACCGTGGTTCCGGTCACCTCCTCCACAACCTCCCCCCAACTCCACAACCCAGAAAACCTCCCCCCAACTCCACAACCACAAAAACCTCCCCCCAATTTCCTCCACAACCACAAAAACCTCCCCCCAACTCCACAACCCCAAAAACCTCCCCCCAATTTTCCGCCACAACCTCCCCCCAATTTTCCTCCACAACCACCAAAACCCCCCCCCCCCCCAATTCTACACCATTTTATGACCTATTACTACTGTTAAAAAACCGGTTTGGATTTAAAATCTGGGTGGAATTAGAATCGAATTAACGCTGACAAGGATAAGTCAACCCCAAAATATTTGATAACAGTAGGTTGAGCATCGGGGTTTAGCCAACCCTAATATATTAGGGTCGAACCCAAAAATGGGTTCAACCCGGGTTGAACTCAACCCGATTTTGATAACGCTGGCCCCAGAACACAAAAAGAAGACTTGGAAAGACTTCAGCACTGCAGTAAAACGATGCAAGTAATAAATAATTTATAAAAAACAAGAAAATTAACAAAAAACGAATGAAACAAAAGGTGGACGTAGAGAAAAAATTTCAAAACAATACAGGAGTCTTAACGCATAGAAACATTAAAAACTAAAGTTATCTAAAGGAGCTTTAGAATGCATTTCTAACAAGAAAGAATGTGTAATGTTAGAAAATATTAGTGAGCTAGAAAGTTCAATAAAATTTAGTGTATCTGATTCGTTAATTATTTTGAAGTTCAGAAAAATTTTTATTAATAATTTTATAAATTATTTGAATGCCACAAGTGCTGCTTCGAGTTTGTAAACTCCTTTCTTGTGGCTTGATGAAACTGAAAGTTGTGGTGTACTTGTCACAGGCAGGGACTTTGCTTGTGACTAATGATGAAATCGGCCCCTGCTAGACAAAGCATATTCCACCTCTGTTTATGGAGGGAGTCGCTAGAAAGTGGTTTTCCGGTAAATCCGGCTCTGCCGGCCATTCACTACCGTCCTGCACGTTTCCCTATGAAATCCCGGCTTCGCTGGCCAATGTAAACCCGGCTTTGCCGGCCATTCACTACCGTCCTGCACTGTTCCTAATTTTCTATTCATAAATTTCTATGGACTAAGATCAGGATGATTCAGGTTTCATAAAGGCTGGCCTAACCAGTTACTTCGTAATCTTATACCTTATTACTATTAATTTAAATTAAAGCCAACTGGATCCCTCTGACGATGTATCGTTCTGGTCCTAGTCCACCTCTGACCCACTGGTAAAAACATCATACGGCGTCTTACACTTTTCCCGCTAATTGTAGAACCAATTCAACCTCTTACTTTTTTCATGGTCAGAGTCTAAGGGATTAGGGCCGAAAGACTCTGATTAACCGATCAAATTGATCAGTATATATGTAATCGAACCAGTAATTAATTTCTTATTAATTAATTAACAAAACAGGATATGGGATAGATGGGCTTATTTAAACGAATAAGCCCATCTATCCCATATCCTGTTTTGTTTTGTTTTTGTTTGTTTAATTGTTGTTGGCACACATTTTAGTTTATTTCAGTAGCTTAAGCAATCATGACGTAAGGCATCACAAAAGGTAAAGGTACCTTAAACATTCGATATTACATTGTGGCTTATAATTTACTTAAGTGCTTCGGGAAACACAGCTACCTTGTATTTGTGGTATAATCGTAATCGTTACCGCTAACTGCGCATATCGCTCCATCTTCTCCTGTCTTCCTTCGGGAGGGACAGGTCGCCAACAGCCCGTCTGCTTGCAGAAGACCCCGTCCGTTTGGTTTGGGGGTCTGACAAGGGAGTATGGTAGTTTCATCAGCTTATTTCCAAACTTTATTTCCAAACAGAAGGGAGGGGATCAGAATCGGCTAATCTTAGACTGATTGGGCTCCGCTCCCTCAAATTGGGACCACTTTTTGACAACCCCCTGCCCCTAACGGATAATGTATATACTTTGTCGCACACAGCAAGGGCCCTTCCTCAGTCGCGTATTGTGGGCGGAGCATCGTTAGGCAATGCCAAGAAGAGAAGCTCTCAAATGACATACTCTTTCTTACAGTTTTTTTATATTTTTCTTATATAGGAGAATGTCATGGACTCTTGGCAGTACCTATTTTTCGTACGCGTTTTCTGACTGCCGACGCTTTAGAAACAACAGCAGGTCATCACTTTTGGCCCCATTGGGCTTTTTTCTACTGGGGTGGGTGCACCCCCCCCCAGTTTTTTCCCGTCCCCACGTTTCTGGGTTTCCCCCCATTCGTCTTGAGGCACCAGATTTTATGGGTTTTTTGTAAAAACTTTTCAAAGGTGTTCCGGCTTTTTGGGTCCAAAATCTTAAATCGTCTATTTTGTTTCTAAAACTCTGTTTTTGAGCACATCTGAGCTTAGTTTATAACCTTATTCGCATTTCGCAGATAAATAGGCTGGTTTTTTACCAGTAATGTTAACATTTTTAGGCCATTTTATTTCCTCCCACTTCCCCCCATCCGCACTGTTTTTCGCCTAGAAAATCCCCAGTCCTCCATCCTAAGAAATAAGATTTCCTTTTTTGCTATCTTTTTTCTTCTTTCTGTGAAAACTATATATAAATGGATTCAGACTCAACGTTTGACTTTTTTCTAAGACGGGATTGTGCTTGGATTGTTGCCTGGAGAGATGTTAGTTTATAGATATATATTTTTTCAGAATTTTACAACCTATACACTTCCATGAGTTACGTACGAGGAGAGTATATAGCTTAATTATTCGAAGGATATAATGTCATTTAATCGATTTATGCATCCGCGCAACATCTACAAGGATAAACCGCCGGATTTTGCCCAGCTGGCGTTGCAGTATCCTGAGTTTAAGGCTCACACTGTGATTGATCTAAGCGGAAAGGTTGGTTGGTGTCGTACTGTTTTTGTAGGGATTAAACCATCGGAAGATTTTTTCTACCAATTTTTGACCGTTTTTTACTGAAATGTTTTGCTTTTGTAGCAATGTTAGAGTTGAAAAATACCGGCCAATACAACTTCTACCATGTTCGATTTGTAAACTATACGTATGGACATATATACATACAATAGATGTGGTAGTACCAGCCGCTTTTAGCAAAGTTTTTAAAATTAATCTTAATTTTAATTAATTAATTTTTTAAGTAATCTTTTTCGAAATGCTGGAATTTTTGTTTTGGTCGACCCACTTGTTTTGTGGCCTCGGTTCACGATAGTGTCGGTGCTAGGTACATTTATGACCTTCTGTGTAGTTGTATCATGATTTTGGTATGTGTGCTAAGGAGCATCAAGCATTCAAGAGTACATAATACATAAGAGTATGACGAGCATTTGACTATGCCCTGCTTATTTTTGTAGGTGACACTGGACTTCAAAAATCCGGACTCAGTTCGTGCCCTTACCTGGGCCCTGTTGAAACAGGATTTCCAGCTAGACGTACGACTGCCCGCAAATTCGCTGGTACCCCGGATCCCCCTACGTCTCAACTATTTGCTTTGGCTTGAGGATCTGCTCAGCGGCCTTTCTCCGGTAAAGATTAAAAAATTCATACATTTATAAATTTTACGCACACACACACACACACACACACACATATATATATATATATATATATATATATATATATATATATATATATATATATATATACACATATATATATATATATATATATATATATATATATATATATATATATATATATATACACAGGCCCGCACCCAGGATTTTAGAAAGGGGAGGGTCCAAGGTCTAGCAGAAGGGGGTTCAAGGTCAAGCCTGAAAATAATTAAGTACGGAGATCACTTTACGTTGCAAAATGTTTGCACTTTTACCATAAGCATTCACTAAAGGCTTAAATCTTTCTAAAATAGTGAGATTTTCTATAAAAGTGATTGGAAGTTTCATTTCCAATTTATAGTCATCTCAAAAGGGGTGGGTCCAGCTCCAGACCCCTTGAACCCCCCCTGGGTGCGGCCTTGTATATATATATATATATATATATATATATATATATATATATATATATGTATATATATATATATATATATATATATATTCTATACATGCCGGTTGCTTTTGCTTAATTTTCTATCAATTGACTTGTGGGCGCGTCATGATCCTGTTTTGGTCATTTCAACCAAGTTAAGCTTAAGCTTATAACAAACGTTGTTCTTATGTTATCTGTTCTTTTTTCAGAAATTCAAGTCAGAATCCTCCGCGGTCTATGGAATTGACATTGGTATAGTTGTAAGAATTTTGGTTTTGATGTTTTTTGGAATTTTTGCTTGATATATACAATTATATATACTTTTTCAGTATCTATGTTTCGTCTCGCTCGCTTGGTGAAACAATTAGGGTTTGTTGGGTTGGTTTAACTGCCAGGGTATTGTTTACAGCCCCCCCCCCCCCCCGAAATTAACCTTCACCCTGAAACCGGTGCTCCCCCTCGAAGTCACCCCTCTCACCGACATTTTGGGCTTTCCGCTTAATGAGATCTGCATTTTTGCCAAATGTGGGTAAATATTCAAACATTTTTCGGCGTCGCCGGAGATTTTTTCTTAAAAGTGGCTATTCTTAGCCTAAATCCAGGCATTGTTGAGAACGTGTTCTGTTTCTAACCTGCAAAATACGCCAAAAAATAGCAATTTTGGCTCATTTTTGGACCACCCCCCCACCGAATATCCCCCCGGCCTCCCGGGGAGACCCCCCTCACGGGAAAAAATCCCTAAAAATACCCTCGACTGTGGGTGTTCAGATTTTGATTTTATTTTTATTAGGGGGCTGAGGTTTGTAGAAAATTTTTGCTTATTTAGTTTTATTGTGTTTATTATTTTTTTGATTCACACTACTGTTCTAGGCGCTGGCGCTTCCTGTATCTATCCGCTGCTGGGCGCACGTCATTTAGGCTGGCACTTTCTGGCCACGGAGCACAATGAGGAAGCCGCCCGGGTGGCCCAGCAAAATGTGACTCAGAACGGTCTGGAGGAGCTGATTAATGGTGACTCTTTCTTTAGTGTTCTGATTGACTACGCTTATCAGTTTAGCCGCTGGGTTTTCTCCAGGCAAAAAAGTGGGGGGGAGGGTGGGCGGAAGATCAAAATTGGGGGGATAAAATGGGCTAAAAATACAAAACTGCGTGTTTTCTACTTATTGTACTGCTATAACTGTAACTGTAAGATAAAAAGTGCTCAAAAACCAAATTTTTTTACCAAAGTTGAAGAATTTGGATAGATAAATTCCGGGCACCTTATAGAGAGTGGGAGGGGACCACAAGTGCAAAAACCCCAAGCTTTGCAGATTGTAGATTTAATTTCTGGTTTTAACGCTAGAATTAACCTTTTATGTCTTGTAAGCTTGACGTGGGCCAACCTACTAGGCTATTCTGTTTCAGTCTTCACATTATTTTTGAACATGTGCTTGGCGTTAATTTAAAAATTTATTGAAAATTTTGAACTTAATTTTGTTATCAAAGAAACTATATTTCTGTAACATTCCCCCCCGTTTGGCCCTGTGTGCAGTCGTAAAAGGTTTCTTTAAGTTTATTTAAATTTTTCTTTAATAAATTTGAAGTTAATGGCAACTTTGCCTTTTACTTTGCTCTGTTTCAGTCGTTCTAGTACCACCAGCCAGTGCACTGCTTTGGCCCTCAGAGGATAAGAATTTAGAGCGGCCAGAACACTCAGCTGACGCCGCCGCGAGCAGTAGTAGTTCATTTCTGGACACCCTACAGCGTACCCAGGACTTCTGTATGTGCAATCCGCCCTTCTATGATTCTACTGCCGGCGAACTGTGCCCTGACTCGAGTCAACTAGAAAGGTCGGTGGGCCCGCTGTCCCGGCCCGGCCGGCCCCAGCCTCATTCGGCCACCGTGGCACGCCCGGATGAGGTTGCGGCCCGTGGCGGGGAGGTGGCCTTTGTCAGCCGTATCATTGCCGATAGCCGTCTGTTGGCTGGCAAAGTTAGGTAAGACTTAGAGCAGTAAAAGGGTAAAGGTTTACCCCAGGAGCTCCGTCCTGCCACAGGACGTAGGGTGCCAGTAGATGGTCATTTCCGGATTCTCAGCCGCAGCGAGCCAGGAGTGTCACCTCAAATGATGACTGCATCCGTGGAAGGGGGACCGGCCCTTCTGCACAGACGCCTGTTACCTTCCCACCGTAGTGGTACCCATTTACCGGCCAGTAAAGGATGGATTGCTGGATTGGCTAGAGTCGAGAAAGCTTTGTGGTCTCTGGGGACCGACCCACCGACCGTAAGATCGGAAGTTCTAACCACTCGACTCGACTCGGAGATTAGCAGTCAGAGAGCCTTTTTTTAGGAAAGTACTGATTGGCTGTTGTGCCCTTTTTATGCTCTGACAGAATTTAGCTTTAATTTTTTAGTGGTCACAGGCATCATCAGGTATTTCGTAGCATACGGACTTGTGCTCATATGAAGTGCCGTGATGGTCGAATGGTAAGGTGTTCGACAAAAGATCTTACTGTCCTAGGTTCGAACCCCCGCTGCCCCAAGGCTTTCGCAAATCCTCTTGAGCAAGGCACTAAGCATCCTCATGTCTATCCTTAACTGGTCGGTAAATGGGTACCACTGCGGTGGGAAGGTAACAAGAGTCTGTGTTCTTGCTCTGGCGTAATGCCTGATGAAGGGTTGGCCCCCTTTCCACAGATGTAGTCAACATTAGAGTTGTCGCTCCTGGCTTCGGGCTGTGAATCCGGAGATAAGCACTGGCACCCTATCACCTTCTGTAGGTTGGAGTTCTCTCCAGGGGTCACTTTACCTTACATTACCTTTAATAAAGGGCAGTTATGATTTAAAAATGAAATTTAATTTAATCATAAATGCTCGTCAAGACTACAAGATTTGCGCACTTTATTCAACTGTTAACTAGCTTATCTGAAGACTCACATTACCAAGGACTATTCAGCATTGGATGTCTGTTGTTTGATTTTGTTCTGCCCTAGTATTTGGTTGCTCTTTTTTGCTGTCATAATGCTTTTTTAGATGTGTTATTTGTGTTGGTATTGACTGTTTGTTTTCCAGAATCTACACTTCCATGGTCGGTAAGAAGTCTAGCCTAGCACCTCTTCGTGCTAAGCTTCGTGAAACGGGTGCTCTAGACATCGCTGAAACGTGCTTCTGTCAGGGTCGAACCCAGCGTTGGGCTATAGCCTGGACCTTTACACCCGGAATTGATCTCAAGGTGGACATTTTTGAGATGTAGAATGTGAAAATTGAAAATGTGAAATGTAGTAGTGAAGGTGTTGTTTTAAGTCCTTTATAAACTATCAAGTGAAAAGCTGGAGCCGTTAATGTAGATTGACGCTTGTGGTCAACTGAGGCCCAATTTCTTTAAAATTAACAGGATTAGATTTAAAATTAATCCACACTAAAGAAATAGCACCTCGGATTAAACGGATTAAAATTTAATCCAGCGGGTTAAACAGATTAAACGGATTAAAATTTAATCCAGCGAGTTAAACGAGTTAAACGGATTAAATTTAATCCTGTTTCTTTAATGCACCTAGGATTAAAATTTTATTCTAACCCTGTTTCTTTATTCACACTTTGGATTAAAAAAATCAACGACTTTATGTTAATCCGACCTTCTTAGTCGCTGGTTCTTTAAAGATTACTTTTAACCCATTTAATCCGCCGCCTGCATTTTCACCTTGTTTTTAATCCTCGTGCAGCTACGAGGATTAAACGGATTAAAAGTTGGCGGATTAAAATAGCTGATTAAAATTAATAATTTTAATAGCTGATTCTTTTACGGCGGATTAAAAGGATTGAAATCGCCTAGTTTAATCCGCAGATTAAAAATGGTCGAATTAAACTAGTTAGCCTTAAACCGTTTAATCCTGCATTCAAGAAATAGCAATTAAAATTTTAATCCGGCTGATTTTTAATCCGTTTAATCCGACCATTTTAATCTTTAAAGAAATAGGCCCTTAGTTATAATAAATACTCAGTTGAGTTTTACTGGTCATTAATTTTTGATTAATTAATGAATTAATTTTTGAATTCATTAGTTATTTGTCAGTTTTTTCTGATTGATTCCGTTCTTTATTTTAGTTTCATGATCTCAACATATCAGCCTCTGCCAAAAAGTCAGCTTTTGCACCCCCCACTCCCTCTGCAGCTACCTGCCCTGCCCCAGCACCCCAGAATGGTACTACTCCCAAAAATGGGGGGCCACCCGCCAGTACCCTCGCCGAGAAAAGTCCTTCCAAAAAATTAACCATCACTCTTGACCTGTCTACTCTTTCGCTTCCGTTGCCTGAAGTTGTCCAACGGCTAATTGCCGTTTTTGATGATTTGAGAGTAAGGAATTTTGTCTATTAAATTTTTCTCGTTTTTGTTTAGTTCCAATATTTCATTGTGAACATTTGTGCAATCTTGTTTTGCTGAAATAACCTGTTTTGTTGTGCCAACATTCCATAATCTGGTTTTTCTTTCCGTCACAGATAATTGTCTACGTAATTTTATTGTTTTACTAATAATAATAAGTTTATTCAGATAAAGCGCTCACATGCAGGAATGTTACGGTAAACACTTTATTGAAAAGGATTACACAGAGTCGCACTACAACTACTACTACTACTTGTGCGTCCAAATTTTCTCTGATACAGTCCCCTCCCCACAAACGTTGATGAATCTTGACAAATGATACATTGAAATAACGCAAAAATGTTAAACTGCGGTACCATGGAATTAGATTTTTAATTTAGACCTTTAAAATTTTTGTAATTAAAATTTTTTAAGGACTAAAATTTAACACGACTTGACCATCAAATCAAATTTTAATCATTTAAAAATTAATGAAAACATTTAAAGGCCTAAATTAAAATTCTAATTCCAGGGTACCGCAGTTTAACATTTTAGCGTTATTTTAATGTATAATTTGTCCAGATTCATCAACGTTTTGTCGGAAGATTTGCTCGGTTTATCATGGCTTACTGTAGATTTGTTTTCGCCGTTTTCAGATCTCACACTGTTTGGATCAGTTTCGCTTTAATGCAGACGGTCAGCCCGTTAGCTCGCTGACTGCCGGTACCCCCGGTGCTACAACTTTACCCTGCTTCCCATCGAAGGTTCACTCCGCCTTACTGTACTGGAGCACAGATCAAATCGTCTGCTGGCTTGACTCCTGGTCGGGCAGGCGAAAGCGTCGACGTGAACTGCAACGGCTTGATGCAGAGTTGGCCGCCAAATATCCGGCATTGGATTTAGGTGAGACTTAGCTAGCTCTGAGTGTTATTATGAGCGTACGAACGATGGGGAATTGGGGGGGGGTGGTGTTAAATATTATCTCGGCGATTAAAGTTTTTGTGAGTTTTTGCTACAGTGGATGTCCTATTTTCATGTTTGTATTTGGCCATTAAAGTTTGGGAAACTATTTGTGTTGCGTGTTGAATAACTAACTGCTGATTATATTAACGTAACGGAACCTAGTTATTAATTCGCTTGGGTTCTAAAAGAACTGTAGATGATTTTGCTTCTCATTGTCAGTGTCTTATTTGTCTGTTTCTTTCTATTTGAAGCCAGTCGCAGTGTGGGAACCAGTGCCTGCCTTCCGTACAAAGCGGATAGCCAGCCGGTAAACGATTCGTCCAATCAAGAAATATCTGCGCATGCGTCAGACGGTCCATTCTGCGCAGATTCTGCATCTGCGCAGCCAGTAATTAACGGTCATACAGCCGAGAGCCCTGCAGCTGGAGATAGCACCAATAGCAAAGCCTGTCTGGCCAATCTGTCATCTGCGCATGCGCAAATTCACAGCCTACCGCCGCTTGCGCAACTCCAGCTGTCACTGCTGTGGTCACGTGACTCTGATCTGCTGACACAACAGGTGTCATTTGATTGGCTGTCTGGTCAGGACAAGGAATGCTTTCATAGGATTGTTCAGAGCTGTCGTCAAGTCTTGTGTTAATTAAGGGGGGGGGGGAGGGTCGAAAAAGTTTGTAGCATTGTATTGTTGGAAAATACGTTATAAATTTAACAGGGTTTTTCTGTTTTTCGAATTCTTTTTGTCATTTCTGGTGTGATTTACTGGATACCTTTTTGTTGAAATTGACATTTTGTGAAATATCGTTTAGGCGACCTTTCGGATAAAGTGGTATAGTTGGTGATCATGTATAGTCTATGCTGCTGATTACGTTTTTCCTTTTGATACTTGTGTTGTGCAATCAATAAAGAGTATGTATGTGTGTATGTATTTATACCGAGAGTACATATATAATACATAACAGAACAGTTGTATATTATCCTATAGTTATGTAAGTGTTAATTAACTGTGATGCTTCTTTCTTTGTTTTCAATAAAGATTTTTGGTTTTGTGTTGGTTTGAGCAACGATTTTTGATTGCTAGCTAGGGTTTAAGTTTGTCGATTGCGGTGGTAAATTGGCTGAATTCACATAAAAGATGGTCCGCATCAGTTACAGAAAGCAGAACCAATTTCAGGTCCAGTAGTGGTGTCATTTCCGATTGACCTACCAACTCTTTTTGAAACTTACGAATTGAGCTAAAACTTGGTGTGGGTATGTTTGCAACCACTACGAGTTTAAATATTCGAAGATTTATCGGCTAAGGGGGTGTGCCCATGTTTGGGCCATTTTTACTTTTTCCGATATAGCTGATTTTCACGTTTATGTCCGAACGGTATATTTTAACGAGCCTAGGGAGGTACCTCTGAATCTTGTTAAGTATATATGTGTTAATCTGCTTGGCTAATCGCTTACCTCGTGTTAAAATTACATGCGTAAGCGTACCCCCTGACAGATGTCGGTGGGTGTCCAGCTTTGCGTTATTAACCATTATTTATAGGTATGCCAATGAATTATAAGGAATCTAATTGTACGCAGCAGGTACGGTAGCTGTAGTAACCGAATCATTCCTTTTCGTTCATTCGCCTATAAACACACGGTTAACCACGCTAAGCTGGACCCTTTTGCATGTAGTTTTTACATGAGGTAAGCGATTAGCAAATACTTCAAAAGCATATGAACACATGCTTAACAACATTTAGCGGTACCACCCCCGAGATTTTGACTTTAATTTCGGCTTAGTTATTAGGAAAAGCGGAGTGTCCCACGCTTCCTATAATGGTCTCTTGGTTAAGCATAGGCGGTGGAAAAAGCTATTTTTAATGAGTGTGCGCCAAAATATCTCTCCTGCAAACGGTTTTTATAGGACATTTTTATAGGCTATTATTGCCAAAATGTTAAACTGCGGAACCTTGTAATTAAAATTGTTAGGCCTAAAATTTTTTAGCACTCGCTGTCACGTGATTTTTGGTAATCCATCCCCGCATGCCACGTTCCTATCTCGTTACTTACTCATCTGCAGAAGGCCATTTCGTTACTATTTACTTAAGACTTGTTTTAATTTTAAAAACTCGTTAAAATATTATGTGTAGACAATAAAATACGTGAAAACCTGTGAGGTCGTAGAAAGTAGAAAACGGACTCCCCTTAACCGTTACCATTTACACAGGGAAGGGGAAAATTGCAAATCAACCCGGCAGTAAACTGGTATGTATTCTGTTTTCGGATCGTAGTAAGAAAATCCTGGCAAAGAAATAGCTAAGTCTAGGGTTGTGCACCGGCCCTGTCTAGAGCGGCCGGCCGGCCGGCCGGCCGGTGACCGACCGGCCCAGCTCCAGAGTGGGTTATGTATATTAATTTTACTACATGGCGAAGGATTAGTAGTGTTCCTTAAGCGTATACGCATATTAGTGAAAGCGCTTACGTGAACATTTAAGGTGGTGATTCCCTTTGGTCACATAAAGTTTGCACCATTATTACTCATTCATTACTTGGAGTTAAGAAGCCGTTTTTATATAAAAATCCAGCTTGACATTTTCTCTTTTCAATGCCTACCATGAAACCAATGTTGCTTTTTTAAAATATTTTTAACACATTTTAGAAGAAGTATAATTTTCCAGATTTTTTGCAGACTCAATTAAATTTTTTCGCGAGACATCGGTTATATCGTTCGATACCTCTATCAAATAGCTGGGGACGATTTTTATTTATTGTGAAATCGCTCTTCGTTATAGAGAAATAAGCTGAAATGTGTGCGTAACCTGTATTTTGCCCACTTTTCCCAAATTTGTCAAGCGATTACTTTAGCTAGAAAGCAGTAATCGGGGCAACAAAAAAACGTCCCTGGGTATATTTGTGCAGAACTCATTTGTTAAGTAGCCGCCCTCCTGCTAGCGTGGTGAATGCTCCACAATTTTTGGAAAAAATTGGTCGTGTTTTTGCAAAAACTACATTTTTCATGATAGCAGCCTACGGGATTGCTGTTGGAAGACGATCATCCATCGGATAATTTGCCCCTGTGAGACCTTCAGATCGACGCCCTTAGTTTGATTTTCCGGCTTGTGTAGTTCAAGAAATGATGGATTATTTGATTTCTGCAAAAGTGACAAGTTTTCGACGCCAAAACAAGAAAATCGGTTATATCGCACGCTAGAGAAAAGCTAGAAAGTTGCTTTAGAAAGCAAAAATGTGAAGCTCAACAAGATCTTTCAAATGAATACAGTCATAACTGTATAGCTTCAGCCGAACTTTCAGAAATTGGAAAAAACCGCCCTGATCGGAAATCTCGAATTTTTGAACCGGGATTGCGCAGAGGGTGTTAGAATGCTAAAAGAACATATTTCGGAAAGTTTCGCCAAATTCCATCCTGATTTGCGCCGCCAACCAACGATTTGTGCCCAAAAGGAATCACCACTTTAAGATATGTCTGTCAAAATAATTGTGAAATTATGTATAAGGTTGACATTAGTTAATTTACGATGGGGAGTAACTGCTGACATTAGGTGATGAATGATGCACCTTCTTAATGCTAAAGCAAAATAGACCGAAGACAATTTTAGTATATTGCAGCAAAGATACTGCCTGCTGGAAAGGAAAGTTATTAAATTTGGTAACTAAGTGCTTATCCAGAATTGGTGACAAACGATATATTCTTTATGATGCTAAATCAACCTTTGCGTATTGTTGAATACAATTGTCAATGATGTCGCAACAAAGATTGTTCAATTAATACTGTACTGATTGTATGTCTTTAATGTTACGGATGAAAATCGTCTGCGACCATGTGCTGACATTAATAATAATGTGTATCATAACCCCTTTGCCACCGTAACTATTCATCATTTATTTGTTAAATACGGTGGGTGTAGATACTGATGACAAATTAGCGTCCAGATTTATTGAAATTGATTCCAAAGTCATGAAATTATTGGAACAATGTTGTTCAGATCCTGACGACGTAATTATTCGCCATCCCAGAAGAACTATCATATTTCGTAAGATGTTTGGTAATCCTGTTGGAATCCGCGGTTATACAAAGACACGTCAATCGAGTCGTCGTCGTTGACAATCGTCAAAGATATTTGATCGTGACTGCTTTTCCGACGGATTAACATTACTTACGTGAAAGTAGACAAACGTTTTGTACACGATCGAATATATATGGAATATTTGTTTAATCAACCATACCCGTTACGAGAAGCTTACCGCTGTGGAAAAGTCTAACAGTTCCTCCGTTATCCTTCCAAGTAATCCCATTGAAAAGTTCCGTTTCGTAGTGAACAGTGTAGTTATAGCGTTTTATTAACTGGTATAACGGTTGAAGTCTGACTGCTTTTTACGTCTGTTTTACCTGCGCTGACTATATTGGTAATACGACACTGGTCAACATCACTGCCAAGACGTTCACCCATCATTTCGGTAGACCTCCTTCCTTGGGCCCAAACTGCACACTTTGATCCCAATCAAACAAATTTGCCAATAAAAAAGTAATGTGCTCCCTTTCTGCGCCAAAATGGCCCAACTGAACCTTCGAGGACTGTAGACGGCGTGCTTTTTCTTATTATTATATCTTTAATCAATGTTACGGGTGAAAATCGTCTGCTACCATGTACTGACATTAATAATGTGTTTCGTAACCCCTTTGCCACCGTAGCTATTCATCATTATTTATTTGTTAAATATGGTGTAGATACGTACTGATGTCAAATTAGCGTCCAGAATGTCGAAATTGATTCCAAAGTCATGAAATTATTGGAACAATGTTGTTCAGATCCTGACGACGTAATTAGTCGCCATCCCAGAAGAACAATCATATTTCGTAAGATGTTGGTAGTCCTGTTGGAATCCGCGGTTATACAAAACACACGTCAGCCGAGTCGTCGTCGTTTACAATTCGTCAAAGATATTTGATCGTGACTGCTTTTCCGACGGATTAACATTACTTACGTGATGGTTGACAAACGTTTTGTACACGATCGAATATATATATGGAATATTTGTTTAATCAACCATACTCGTTACGAGAAGCTTGCCGCTGTGGAAAAGTCTAACAGTTCCTCCGTTATCCTTCCAAGTAATCCCATTGAAAAGTTCCGTTTCATAGTGAACAGTGTGGTTATAGCGTCTTATTAACTGGTATATATATATATATAACGATTGAAGATTGACTGCGTTTTACGTCTGTTTTACCTCCGCTGACTATATTCGTAATACGACACTGGTCAATACCACTGGCAAGACGTGCACCCATGATTTCGGTAGACCTCCTTCCTTGAGTCCAAACGGTACACTTTGATCCAAACAAACAAATTTGCCATTAGAAAAATGAAGTCATGTGCTCCCTTTCTGCACCAAGATGGCCCAACTGAACCTTCGAGGATTGTAGACGGCTTGCTTTATCTTATTATTTATATCTTTAATCAATGTTTACTAATGAAAATCGTCTGCGACCATGTACTGACATTAATAGTGTGGTTTCGTAACCCCTTTGCCGCCGTAACTATTAGTCATTTATTTGTTAAACATGACCTAGATACTGAGGACAAATTAGCGTCCAGATTTATTGAAATTTATTCCAAAGTTATGAAATTATTGAAACAATGTTGTACAGATCCCGACGAAGTGATTATTCGCCATCCCAGAAGAACTGTATGTTATATTCCGTAAGATGTTTGATAATCCTGTTGGAATACGCGGTTACACGAAAAAACGCGTCAGCCGAGTCGTCGTCGTTTACAACCGTCAAAGACATTTGATTGTGACTGCTTTTCCGACAGATTAACATTATTTACGTGAAGATTGACACACGTTTTGTACACGATCGAATATATATGGAATATCTGTTTCATCAACTACGCCCGTTACGAAAAACTTACCATTGTGGAAAAGCCTAACAGTTCCTCCGTTATCCTTCCAAGTAATCCCACTGAAAAGTTCGGTTCGTAGTGAACAGTGTGGTTATAGCGTCTTATTATCTGGTATAAGGAATGAAGATTGATTGCATATCCTGTTTTACCTGCGCTGCCGATATTGGTAATCCGACACTGGTCAATACCACTGCCAAGATGTTCACCCATCATTTCTATAGACCTCCTTCCTTGGGCAACGTCCTTTGATCCCAAACAAACAAATTTGCCGTTAGAAAAAAGAAAAAATGTGCTCCCATTCTGCGTTAAAACGGCACCACTGAACCTTTGAGGATTGTATACGGCGTTTTCCAACTCAAAAAGAGATATCCTTTTCCTGAATTTGCCCGAAAATACTACATTGACTATTTCCATCTTTACGACACCGACAATATTGACAATCTTGTGTAAATAACTGTTGCTGTGATGAAGGTCTGAATAAATAATAAACAAAGTTCTTAACTATGGTATCGTTTTTATCGCCTCGCTTCCTTAAATAGTCCATTATTGATTCGAAGCTATAGCCACGTGATCTTTTATTAAAAAAATATATACAAAATTCATCACAAACATTAATGTCAAAATCTTGCAAACAGTATTTGTTTACTTTTTCCGGTTTATACAGCATACACGCCTGTACAGGCTCAAGTCCATAACTGCCAAAGTACTCCACATAAGTGTCAAAATACATAGCAAGCCAGTGTTCTCCAGACTTTGTCGATGGATCCGTATTAAGTATAAAACACGCAGGTCTGCGTTGCACCGTTGGTAGCTGATCACTAGGGAATACACCCAGAAAGAGTTTACGCAGATATGGATCAGCGTTGGCGACTCGACTTAAGTCTAAACTATTCATAGTAACCTTCCAGTGCCCATCTAACGAGTTCCATATGTCTGCTTTTATTAATTTTAAGATCTGTCATTATATAGTGAAGGTATACTAATTTTCGATTGGAGTCGTAGCAAAATTCCCAGCAGTTCTCCTACTCAACGTAGGTACAACCTGGTTGCGTCCATCGCTGTATTCCTTCCACACAGAGGTGAAGATTACATTGTGCTAACCTTTTATACAAGTAGTCTCTATTTTCTATCGTAGCATTTTTATTTCCTAACCGAAGTATCAAAGTTTTCATAGCTCCATTATCATCGACTACGGTTACATTTAAATTCTCTTCCTGGTAGTATAACTGTTCCGTGGAGACGGCTACTGCAAGTAAAAGTAATCCGAACATTTTCAGCACATAATTAAGATCAGCTGGACATAACATATTTATTAACTTTAAATTGAATAATCAAAAAATGGAGTCCTGTTCATGTCGATGGATATTAAGTTATCAAATTCTCCATATATGATAATTTCTACTCCTTGTGAGTGATTGCTAAGAGGCTCTTTCAGCTGCATATAGAGTGAATGATCTCCTTCTCGGATAAGTTCCATTGCGCTTCCGTCCACGTTATCTGCTGTTAGGTTGAACACAAAAATTGTATATCCAGCATTGAAGTTTTTATACGTAATATCAATCCCTTTATCGCTATTGGCCATGTTAATTCCTTCAAATAGATACATATAGGGTACACTATATTTGAAATCACTCCAGTCCATCCTCATTGGATGTTTCGGTATGTACTCATCTCCACATTTTAGTGATAATTCGCTGATTTTGCAGTTTTCAAACTTGGGGTTCGCCTTAAAAGAGCCGTTAAACGCTTCTGAGTCAACCATTACTATAACGACTCGTCTGGGGAGTTGACCAGAAAAAATGGAGTTTTCCACCACAGTCTGTGAGTTTGGGCCAGATGTCGAGTCCCCATTTTTATTCGACGTATAGGACACTTGGCTGCATGGTTGCTGCGTAGAACTTTTCTATAGCCAAACTTAGGGATTCTTGTGGTTTGATCTTGACTTGATTTTGACGGTCAAGTGGAACCAGCCCAGTAAATTGGGTGAATCGGGCAGCAAAACTGATGGCGGGAATGGATTCTCCGTCCCCAAAAACCTTTATATGCACGATTTGAAAAGTCCATCTTGATAAATAAGCGAAAAAACTAAGTTCAAATGAAAGAACAAACGAAACTAAGATTGTCACACAGCACCTCCGACCCGAAAAATTTGGGCCCGAGGTGGGGATCGAACCCACAACCTTTGGCTGTCTAGGCCAACGCTCTACCGATTGAGCCACTCGGGCACAATCGAACCAAGCTTAAGTTGGAACCCAACATTCACCAACTTTGGCGGGCCACTGTGGCGCTGTGGCGCAACATATCAAAAATTCGACTTCAAACGTCATAATCCGGATATATGTCCTTATCAACCATATATAACTAACGCGGTTACACAAAAAACGCGTCAACCGAATCGTTGTCGTTTATAATCGTCAACGACATTTGGTTGTGACTGCTTTTCCGATTGATTAACATATTTCCGTAAAGATTGACAAACGTTTTGCACACGATCCAATACTATATACTAAATATCTGCTTCACTGACTGTAGCCTAAGACCAAAAGTTACCGTTGTGAAATTGTTTAACAGTACCGCCGTTATTCTTCCAAGTATATAAATACCCTTGAAAAGTTCCGTTTCGTAGTGAACAGTGTAGTTATAGTGTCTTATTAACTGGTGTATATAACGGTATCCTGTTTTACCTGCGCTGTCTATATTGGTAATACGACACTGGTCAGTACCACTACCAGGACTTTCATCCATCATTTCGTTAGACCTACTTCCTTTGGCCCATACTTTGATCCCAAACAAACAAATTTGTCATTAGAAAAAGGAAGTAATGTGCTCCCTTTCTGCGCCAAAATGACACAACTGAACTTGGAATAGAATGGAATGAACCTGGAATGAACAATGAATTGTAGACGGCGTGCTTTAATTGACTAAGAGATATAGTCAGGGCGGGAAAAAATACAACCGAAAAGATGGGGAGAAAAAACACCCACCCGGAGAACTCAAGGTAGCAGATATAGAGACCTAGTATAGCGCAAATGAAAGCGCTATCTTTTTTACAGTAAAACCATACCCATAAGGTTGGTATGGGCCAAAGCTGTCTATTCTGACAGTGTTCCAAAGTTGACCCCTTAAAACACCTCTAAAACCTAAGAAATTTTAAATTTCGCTAAGCTTATTTCTAGACTCCTATAAGGAAAACTTAGCTAGTCTTTGGCATAGAGGTATATATGGACCCCTCTAGCGTTTGGTATAGACGGCAGCCTCCTACCTTTTATGCAGGCTGAGTACTGGGTGTTTTTCTCCCCGCCCATTTTGACCCCTCAGCGGGGAAAACATAGCACCCAATTGTTACAAATAGTCTAATTTGTAGTTCTGAGCAATACTGATGCTCTTAAACGATAAAGCGGGTCTTGTTTTGTAATTCTGGTTCAAAAAATACTTACTTAGATCTTCTAATAGCTCATAAATTAAGGATGAAGATTTGCTGCATCATTGTGCCAGGTTTCATATGTTTACAAGGCAAAATTTTAAAAAATTTAAAAAACTTAATGAAATTGTTATTTAACGCCAAAACAACTTAAATAATGATAAACAATGACATTTGCAAGTGTTTTGGTATATTTAGAGTTGTCTGGGTGCCGTTTTTGTTGCGATACCAGAACATTTCATGGGTTCAGGAGCCTTGACGTAAACTGCATCTGACTATATATGTCCAATAAGCAGCTTTCTACTGAAAACAAAGTGCACCAAGTTGTTTAGCATGGCCAAAAATGTACAAACAACATTTAATGTGTAACAGTTAGTGTCCAGCGGATCACCTGGGGTTATTTTTAGTATATACCATGTTTTCCCCGCCGGTGTGTTCTTTCCCCAAATTGCGGGGAGAAAAAACAGACAAAAACGATTATTGCTTCTGATGTATATACAAGGGATCAGGCGGATTTCTATACATGAATCGATAGAACTAGGAGCGATATACACCTGGGGTTTTTTAGGCAAAAATAAGTGGGGGCGGAGGTCCAAAAGTGGGGGGGGGAATAAAATGGGCTAAAAATGCCAAAAATACCGTATAAAAAGCCTGTTTTCTACATATACTGTTATAACTAAGCTTAAAGGTGCTCAAAAATTAAGTTTTGGCACCAAAATAGATAATTTTTTACCAAAATTCGCCGGAAAAATTTTGAAAATTTTGACCAAAAATCCTAAAAATTTGGCAATTTCTGGGCACCTTAGGGTGAGGGGGGGGAAGCCCAAAAAAGTGGGGAGGGGAACGAGGGGGGAAGAGGTCGAGTTGGGGGGGGGACCCAAAAAGTGGGGGGGCGCCCCCCCCCAGTAAAAGAACCCCAGTACACAATGGTACAAACGCGAGCTCTCTCAGCCTTAAGTCAAAAAAGTTACAGCCTTAGTTCCGTATGTTTTCCCCGCCCTGACTATATGCTGCCCCGAATTAGCCTGAAAATGAGTACTACACTGGGCTTATTCTATGGAATTTTTCTTGGGGGACTCTTTGTGGAGGGCCCCTCGGGGGGCCAGTCAATTTTGGGGGTGAGCGAAACTGTTTCAAAAATTTTCAAAAACATGCTAAAGATTGCGCTATTTTTATAGTATATAATCGTCAAAAAAGTTCGTTTTTAGTTGCAAAAATTAGCGGATTTAGTTTTTAAATAGGCAAAAATCGACTAAAAATTTCCGGCTAATCCGGAAAATTTTTGAGAATTTGGCCTTATGAGCGAATTTTTTTCAGGGCAAAAGTTGGTACCAAAAGGGGCACCCACATTTTTGGGGGGGAAGGGTGTTTATGTAGAGGGGCCCTCACCACCGCCCCACTAGAATGAGCCCAGCTACATTGACTATTTGCATTTATAGGACACTGATAATATTGTGTAAATATCTGTTGTTGTAATGAAGGTCTGAGTAAATAATAATAAATATTCTGTTCCGTACCGTCACTTATTGAAACCTTGTCGTCATTTCATAACTTGAAGTAAAGAATTCATATTGGTATCAAAGTGTATATATCTATTATATATATATATATATATATATATATATATATTGACATTTTCTGTTGTTAACTAATATAGTCAGATCCGGGAAAAAGACTTTTCGACTTAAGGGGAGGTCCATCTTCGACCGATTTTTCAACCGTCTCCGATTTCGCTCATTTTCACATATAATGATCTTTGAGAGGCATATTTGAACGAGTTTGAAAATTAAGCTTGCATCTCTTACGGTTGCTAAGTATATAATTTCACCTCAAAGTTGAGGGCCGCATGTGTTTAAACATAGGAAACAGAAAAAAGTGGTGATTTCACTCTGCGCCAAAAAATCTCTTGATGGACGGTCATGGATCTGTATAATTTTGTATTTCAGTTGTAGCTATGATTAAACTGTCATAGTCATAGTATACAATTATTCAAAATACGTCATAGTATACATCATTCGAAAGCTCTCAGTGCGGGGATGAATTTTTCGCATAGCACTATGGTTCGGAAATGCTTTTGTTTTAAGATACCTATATATAACTGCTGTTAGTGGTTCTGTTTCCCCAAAAATTTGCTAGCAAAGTTTTTGATTAAGTTCATGCGGTTTGAAACGGCAGGATAGTGCTTTTATTAATAGTATATATCTAGACAAAAATGACGAAATCAAGTGAAAAAGTTGACGTTAATATGCGAAAATGTGCTTAAGTTTGCTGAAGCACCCTCGTCTTCACTGATATTCAAATTGTCTCATAACTTAGGGAGAACTGGACGAAACAACTCATAGTTTAAGCTTGAAAATGTACGACATATGTGGCTAGATTGTGTGTGAAATTGAGTGAAATCTGTGATATAAAGAGCTTTCACGATGGATCTCCCCTTAACCCTCTAACTTTCGCAATGTTGGCTAATCTGAAAGCGGTTTTGCATGTAAGTGGCCGGCACTGCCCAGAGAATTTGGGGAGTGCTTGAGCACTTTTTAGCATAGTCATGGCAGTATATATGTAGAAACATGGTATGTTTACTGCATTTTTTTGCAATTTTTGACACTTTGAATCCCCCTACTTTTTGGGTCCCCCCTTAGTGGGGGGGGCTCCCCCCCACTTCCCCACACCCAATTTATTTCGCCTAGAAAAAGCCCAGTATAATGTGGTCATTATAATTTTGGGGGGGGGGGGGTTGTGGTACTGGCGATGCTTCTTTCTATGTTTCAAAAGTTTAAAACAGTCTTAGTGCACTGGCATTTTTAGGGGTTTCAACTGGTGGGGCAAGCGGTAGTCTCGGCTCGGTCTCGTCCCAAAACCGAGACTTGGTCAGTCCCGGTCTCGGTGAAATCTCGGTTTTGTTCTCTGTCTCGGTGAAATTTTGGTCTCGCCCAACCCAACCCTGCCCCCTCCCCTCCGACAAAAAATGTCAGGGCTTAAAACATTTTGATCGTATTTTGTTTGCCCGCAGAAAATCTTGCTGTTTTAATTTTTTCAAAAATGTTTCAGACTTAATATGGTCAGACGGTCATTCAAACCGACAGGCTCCGTCGGTTCCGGGCCTACCTATCTAAAACCGGTGCCCATTAATCGGTTGCTGCTCAAAAATTGCCACTCAATTTTTGCCCTAAACGGTCCGGTCGGGCTGTCAACTATTCTGCTGCTGTTGCATCGTGAAGGTAGAGCTGTGGTGGTGAACCTTGCAACGGGGCGAATTTTGAGGCAAATTGAGGTGTTCTCGCTGATGCGACAGACAACAGACAAATGGCCGCATACCGTAACTGTTTGTAATGGTAAGTTTGTACCAGTACGTAAGGCTGTATTTTTTAATAAACTTAATGTTGCTGTGTGGCTTGGAAATTAAGTTGAATTGAGGTTGTAGGAATTACGTAAGAATTAAGGGCTGACAGATTGTGTATAGATATCGGTTCTTATGGTTTAGTTAGTTTTTGTTTGTCAAAATTTTTGTGTTAAATCTTTAAAAATTTGTCAAATTATCGAGACACACACCATATTCATAGAATTTTAAATGCATATACCTTTGTTGGTTTTTAAATTTCTGTTATATATTTTTGAATTTTTTAGATCATTTCCTTGCCATCCTCTTGGATACAACCTGGCGCAATGGTACCCTCTGGACCCACCAGATTCTCCTAATTGATGCCATATCAGGCCAACGTCAGTGTTTGCGTCTTGACGCCCGGTCACCCCTTCAGATGCTGCGAACTTCCGCTGACGCGCGACAGCTCTGGCTTCATAGCGTCGACTTTAGCCTGTGGTATAGGCTAACCCTCCGGACCGGCCCCGAAAATCCAGACCTGGGGGTGGGGTCACGTGACCCCCGGCTGACCCCTGACCAGCCATTGGCCAGTGTAGAGTGCTTTGATCTTCCCGCCACCCTACTGGATATCTATCACCTGTTGAGTGTTTTTCCCTACAGCTGTGACTGTCTAGGCCTTCTGCTTAGGCCTAAGGTTGTTGTGCCAGGTTTGTTTACGACTGACTTTAAATTCTAATATTGGGGGGAGACAATATTTCTAAATAGCACCGTCTAAAAACAGAAATAGCACCTGCAGTGTCCAGTTTTGCTGGAATTTTTCTCGGTGTGGTGCATTTTGTAAAATTAATTTTTTAAAATTTTAAATTTACGTGAACATTTAATGCACAGAAGCACAATTTTAGGTGTCATTGTCAAATTAAAATAATTTTTCTTATATTACAATAGTCTGCATTTTAGATGTCAAATAAAATGATTTTTCTAAATAATAAAATAATTGTAATATATAAATACAATTTGCGATAGCCTGCATATTTTTCAGTTAATGTCTTTTTTCTTGTTTCAGGTTGTCCGCGTGATCTAATCCTTGGGTGTCTACGACTGGATTCTGAAATGAATTCCATCTTCAGGCTACATCCAATTGGCTATACCACCTTGAACGATCAGGACGATTTTCGTCAAACCATTCTGTCTGTCCCACCGACAACGGAAGAAGGTCGTGATTTGGAAAATTTCGGAAATTCCGAATTTCTAATCCGAGCCCGAATTCCGTGGATTTATCTGGCCATGGGCCGGGGCTATTTGTACCGGTGTGAGGTGGGCCTTGACGGGCCTCCGGAAAAAATTCGACTACGATGGCAACGAATTCCGGGTAGAATTAGGGTTTCCCAGCTGCCTTCGGATTTCACGGTTTTCAGTGAATGGGGGTTTTCCGGTGGGTTGAGTCGAAATCTGTCCAGCAAACAGTGCTCTCAAGAAGTCTATGTACTGGCCTACACTCCTCAACATTTGGGTCGACAGTTGCAAAAGGTGCGTTTTGAGTGCATTATTTGCAGATTACAGTTTTGCGAAATATTTTGGATCTGAACACAGTAGTCTTGCAGTCACGCATATTTTGCAGTCGTTCCGTTTTTTTACAGTTAATTTTCTGTCCTTGTTTACTCTTCAGTGTTCAGTAGGGTCATATTAACGAGGGAAAGCTTAAAATTATTAACTTGACCAGTAACATTGTTTAATTCATTTCTTTATTTTTAGTCTGCCTATGAGTACTATTTATTTACCTCAGTGTTTATAATGTTATTTGCTGTCAATATCCTGTGCTGCTTTTAATTTACACATCCTATTTTGTTGTTTTTTCCTATTTCAGGCATCACTCTCCGTGCCCTGCCTGCAGACCCTAGCCTGGCGTAGTCTTCTTATGGCTCGACCCCATCTCGTGGATCTAAGCTCAGATCTACTTCGATCCCTACAAATTCCCCCAGAGCTTAGACTTGAGGTTGGCCAGTGGTTTTCGCCGACGACTTCGCAAGGGCACCCTGCTCCTGCTGCAACCGCCCAAAGACAGCACAGTAGCGGTGCTGAACTTTTGTTGCTGCGGATGAACAG
Organism: Trissonchulus latispiculum; assembly: GCA_030248195.1. Lineage (NCBI taxonomy): Eukaryota > Metazoa > Nematoda > Enoplea > Enoplida > Ironidae > Trissonchulus > Trissonchulus latispiculum. Next base: position 94,026 of record JASAND010023271.1, read on the forward strand.
TGATAGCAGCAGCAACACCGCACCGACTCCGCGTAGCATTTCAGTGCCATGATAGGCTGAAAAATTAAATTTAAAATTTAAATTGATCCACCTGTATCAGTTCTTTGTTTGGGGTTTCAAATTGGAAAAGTGTATTCAGCTTTTTAAGTCTATACCATAATATTTTGTCAGACCAAAATACAAAGGGGGACAAAATGGGCTAAAAACGCTAAAATACGGTACGTATATATACTGCTGTAATTAGGCTAAAAATGCTCAAAAAAGTTTTGGTACCAAAACAGACGATTTTAGAGCAAACAATCGCAGCGCAGCTGGAAACGCAAATCGACCGCAAATCCTGAAAAGTTTCAACCAAAACTCCTTAAATTTGGCATTTTATGGGCACCTTAAAGTGGGGTCGAGTTTGTCAACCAGTGTTTTCTTGGATGTTTAGGTTTAGAAAACGCTTTCGTGAGCCATGGCTACTACCAAAACTATCCTACAATGAATGTTAGGAGATTTGTTTCTTTGTCGTTTGTCGTTTTTTAGGTCGGGGAGGGGGGATTAGATTTTGTCTGGATCACGGAGTGTCGGATTAGTCTTATTCATGTGTAGGTTTAACTTTCTTTTGATTAATATTGCTGTGTGACTGTAGTGTTGGTAGGAGTTGTGAACGTTATTGGATGTGATTAAAGATTCTGTATTTTTAAATTTTCATTTATATACTGCTGGTCAGTAATGCTTTGTAATATTTTGTAATTTTTTAAGCGGTAATGTAATTTTTTGGCGGAAGCACTTTTCGGATGGATGCCCCCCTCACTCCCCCTCCTCCTTTTTTGGCAAGTTTCCACCCACTTTTCGGCAGTCGCCCAAAACTGTCGAAGAATTAAGTTTTCGAAGTCACATTTTTAAAACTTTTCTCAATTTTTAGCTAATTTCTTCACTTATAAGCTCCTTTTGAGCTAAAGAACAGCGAGTTTTTTGCGTTTTCACCTAAAAAATGCCAATTTTTCGCCAAAAGTTCGGGTTGGTGATAATGGTTAGCGTTTTCACCTAAAAAATGCCAATTTTTCGCCAAAAGTTTAGGTTGCCTTTGGCTTGTCCCCCCCTTGCCTTTGGCTGCCCATTCCACTTGCCCCTACCTGGGGGGGGGGGGTAGACGAAGCCACCCTCCCTTTTCGAAAACCCTAAAAATGCCATGTGATAATGGTTTGCGTTTTCACCTAAATGCCAGTTTTTCGCCAAAAGTTTAGGTTGCCTTTGGCTTGCCCCCCCCTTGCCTTTGGCTGCCCATTCCACTTGCCCCTACCTGGGGGGGGGGGGGGGGAGACGAAGCCACCCACCCTTTTCGAAAACCCTAAAAATGCCAGGTGATAATGGTTTGCGTTTTCACCTAAAAAATGCCAATTTTTCGCCAAAAGTTTAGGTTGCCTTTGGCTTGCCCCCCCCCTTTGCCTTTGGCTGTCCATTCCACTTGCCCCTACCTGGGGGGGGGGGGGGAGACGAAGCCACCCTCCCTTTTCGAAAACCCTAAAAATGCCAGGTGATAATGGTTGTTTTGTTTATTCGGATCTCGGGTTTTGTTTATTCGGATCTAATGTTGTAGTTTGCATTTTTCCATTTTAGATTTTAGTTAGAATATGGTACACAGGTCACCAAGATTCTCCTAAACGTAGACCCACTCTGGATAAAATCACTTTGTTTGTACTAGCATGCTGGCTTTTATTATGTTTGTTTTGTCTGTTGCAACAGTATAAAATCTTTTGTAAACTTAAGGGAGAGTCCTGCCTTGTTTTAAAAAGCCACATTTGTCTGCCTGCCTATATTGATGGATTAGAAAAATACATACATTAGGGTAGGTTTAAGTTGCGTTTTGTCGGGTGAATTAGCTTCTGAGTAAACCAATTTTTTCGCTTTGAAAAGATCCTTTTTCCGAAACACCCGAAAAAAGTGGTGTCGTTTGTTTTAAGAGAATTTTATGTTGGGTTTTCAGTTTTTGTTAATAGTCTGAAAATGCAAAATAGAGCGTTTACTGCCATAATTACTGTAGCCGGTGCAACTAACTGATTTGCTTAATGGTGACTCGCTTTTCTTTAATGTATTTTTATGTATGCTATGTCGGGAATAACCTGTATACGTGTGTATATGTATTATGTACTCTTGCTATTATTTATTGCATGCTGATAATGCTTGTGTTCTTGGTTGTTCATATTTATATATACCGTGTGTATATAATAGACATTAAAATGAATTGAGTCGAGTCTATATAGTAGCAGGGAGTAGCTGTAATTTAGCAGAATGTGACAGTAGTTATGGAGCATAGTTAAAAATCTAGTAAGCATGAAATATTCAGTGGTCCGGATGTTTAAATTTTTTAAAAATTCCTGCTGATTCTAGCGCCAGAATAGCCTACTAATTTGGAAAATAATGGTTAGGCTGCCTAATACAATCTGATATTGAAAGTTCAAAGGTCAATCGAAATCCAACAGCTCCTAATTTCAAATTGGCAAAGTACATATAAAACAAAAATGATGGAGAGCTTATTATGCGCTACAAGTGGAGGATCATGTCAAGTCTGGAGCTTGAAAAAGAAGCTCTAGCATCCTATTTCAAAAATCCTTCCTGGGCAATTTACAGAGATGGTCAAAGGGTGACTTCTGATAGCCTTGTAGAACACCTCGGGTAATTGCTATTTGGTAATTGCAAGAGTACATAATAGAATAAGAGTATGAAACTCTTACGCTACTATGTACTAAACATGCTTGACATGCTCGGGTCGCTAACTCGGGACCCCCCCCCCCCCGAAAGTCTCGGGGGGGGGGGTCCCACCCTACACTAATTACATGCTTTCATACAAGTGTGTGTCTGCTCGCTGATTCGCTAATTAGCTTAAGCTTACGATAGGATTTTATTAGTAATTTTTAATTAATTAATTATAACTTTAGTTAGGTTAATGTAATTAAAAAACTAATTCGACAACTTTGTAGCATTTTTTCTGCTCTTTCCAACGATATAAAAATTGTTGCAGACTATATTCCTACGAATTTTTGTTTTATGCAACAATTTTTATATCATTGGAAAGAGCAGAAAAAATGCTACAAAGTTGTCGAATTAGTTTTTTAATTACATTAACCTAATTAAAGTTATAATTAATTAATTAAAAATTACTAATAAAATGCCTATCGTAAGCCTAAGCTAATTAGCGAATCAGCGAGCAGACATACACTTGTATGAAAGCATGTAATTAGTGTAGGGTGGGACCCCCCCCCCGAGACTTTCGGGGGGGGGGGGGGTCCCGAGTTAGCGACCCGAGCATGTCAAGCATGTTTAGTACATAGTAGCGTAAGAGTTTCATACTCTTATTCTATTATGTACTCTTGGTAATTGCTAGTTATTCAGTGTCAGTATCCCCCTTCCCTCAAAAATGCATACGTTATATGCTGGCACTACCCCTAACCGGAACACCGAATGGGGTGAGGTGGCTGTAAAAATGTAAATCTTATCCAGGTTTTTTTGCGTCCAGATGTGCGTCTGGACGCAAAGCTTCTTATCTTCTGGACGCAATGGAATTTTAACGGGACGCAAGCTAGACGCAACATTATTTCGGGTGAAAATTCACTTTTGTATGAGTAATGTTTTCAGTACCAATTTTTCCGTTTTGTCCAAAAATTTCTTCGGATCCAAGGGGCTCCTCCCTAGACCCCCGATGTTTCCCACTTTGTCATTTAATGCCAAGGTGCAAGGTCTTGCCTCAATGTTACTCAATGTTATTTGTTAACTTGTTGTCCACTTGCATCCATATATATTAGATCATTTCGAACTCGTAAATTTCACTTCAATATGAACATTTATATTGTTCTCCTGCAACAGGTCAGGCAGTATCAAGATTAGTAGTAAAGTAAAACCCGGAAATTAACAAAATTTGTATATATGTAACTGGTGCAGAAGCTGAATATCCAAAGTTTTTGGTTCTTTTAAAAAACGTTTTTCGCAAAAAAATACACAAATGGCACTTTGAAATAAACCATTTTTCTAAAATTTTTAAATACATGCCTAGTACGAGCAACATGATGAATTTATCGTAACTAACTTTAATAGTATTTACAAATTCTTCACTGTTTTGCTGTTGAAAAATGCAGCAGGAAGCATACACGCTTCTTTGTTTATTGATACTGACTTTATTCAAAATTCAAAAATTTACAGATGCGATTAGCACAGAAATGCATTAGAGTTAGGTGCTTTAGTTAGAGTAGATGCATCAGATGCCAAATAAAATCTTTTTAAACATTTCCACTGCGGATTATATATTCTGTAATTTCAAAAAATTCTTCAAGTTGTGTATGCATCTTCATATATTATGCAGGTTATTTTGTAATAGTGCATTACAATTAAGCAACATCTATACTTTCTAAATAGTCTAAGTAGCGTTACACTAGAGGAATTATCGAAATTTGTATAAATATAACAATTTTCGCCCTAAAAACACGCGAAACAAGAATTCTGCCTGGACGCAAAATTTCTTTATATAAGGAGCTGGTTTCCTTTCGGGTATTTTTGACTCCTACGGCTTTAATCCTTTACGCAAAGGGCTAAAACTTACGAAATAACCTATTTCCGTGCTCTTTAACATTTTAGGACCAGTCCCGTGTTCTTAGGCCAAAAGATAAGAAAGTTTTGGTTTTTGGCCTTAAGCTCCCACCTAGGTATACAAGACACGGGATTGGTTGGCATGGCTGGAAAGAGGACACAAAAATGAACATTTTTGCTCTTACAACCTTTGAGCTATCTCCAGTGGTTAAGTAGTATAAGCAAAAATCTGTTTTCAGGGTCAAAAAATGGCCATTTTCGAGGAAATCAGTTTTTTCAAAATTACTGCCACATGTTAAGGACAAAATTGGTTTAGTTATACTCAATCGATACCTCGTCCAAATGCACATTTTATGAATGCCTATTAGCCGGACTTTATTGCTTTCAGCTAGAGATTTGGCCGAAAAACCATTTTGGCATAACTGCGATTATTTTGTTTCGAACATCGATTTCTCAAAAACTACTCGATAGATTCCGGAGATTTTCGGCAGAATCAAAATTCGCACTTCTGCGGAGGGACGTTTTTCTTGGTTTGGGCTAAAACATATTGAGTAGCAAGAAAACTCAATGCGAAGTTGCGAAATTTCGTGTTACTGGGCATTTGGCCGATTTTCTCGACCGTTAAAACCTGCTGAGCCAAATCGAAAAAACGTCCCTCGGCCCATATGCCCTTCATATCGTGGCACAAAATAAAGTTTTGGCCGATTCTTCTGTTTTGTGAAATCGATGTTATCCTGTTAGATGTCAGCTTGTCAGAACATTTCTGCTATTTTTTTGCTAATTTTGCCAGTTCTGTAAGCTCATGTGAATGTACAGATAATAAGCTTTAAAATGATGTATAAAGCTCTTTGCAACTGCCAAAATTGCGAAAGTTATAGCGTTTCAAAAAAATCACCACAAAAGCACTGCACAAAAGGATACCACCACCTTAACTTAAAAAGCAACTTAAATTTAACGGGACGCACGCAAGGTTGACGCAAATCCGAAAACCAAAAAACCCCTGATCTTATCCGTATCCCTGACTATCTCAATTATATTTTAATCAGATTTGATGCAATCGACTGTAACTCATCATCGCTTTGAGGTCATAGTTAATTGCTGAAGTTAATTAAATGCGCAAAAATTTCATGTCATTTATACGATTTGATTTGTTGTCACGCACTCTTGGTTGACCGTCTATTCATCGAAACTAGAACAATTTTTTCGCAAAAAAGAGTAATTTCGTGTCCGATCTAAAATGTTCCTGCACGCTGTTGATCCTTCTTCGGTTTATTTCAGAACACCTACATTCCAAAATGTCGAAACTGTCCTTGGCAGATTTGCTCGACTTTTCGAATCGACTGAGCGCCTATCCAACTGCGCGTCGAATTGCAGCGCATTGCATTCTCATTTCGCGACAGATTATACCAAATTGTTTCGATATCTGGACGGATGATAAGAGTAATCCAAGTTTTGTAGTGGTTATTGATAACGAAAAAGTACCCACTCTTCGAGAGCCGATGATACATATTTGGAGTCGACCGGATATTGGGTTGGATTTTGGCGTTAAATCTTTATCTGATCTCTTATCTTTCATTCCAATTGATTGGCAGTTGAAGTGGCACCTTCATCAGGTAACTTTGGTGATAGTTTAAAACATCTAAATTCAAAACTTCTAACGTTCATAATGTCTACCGACGAAAATGTCCACGGCTTCCGTAGTGTAGTGGTTAGCATTGTCGTCTACAAATCGTCAGGTCCGTGGTTCGATTCTCGGCGAAAACCAAAATTTAATATAGCCTCTTCGAAGTATAGGATTAGATAGAAGAGGTTTTTGTTTTTGAAAAGTGAATTTCAGCTTTCACGATTTTCTAGATTTTCCATTTTAGACGGAAACCCCACATTATTTTAAATTTTTTTATTTTAGACGGAAACCCCACACACTGATGCGCTGCTGCGCCGCTACATAGAGCAGAGTGGGGGTCAAATTGTGGACGAAGGACTTCCCTGTCGACAACTTTATCATCCGGAATTGGAGCCGGAAAAAATCCACCTACCACCCCTTTCGCCGGAATTTGCGGTGGATTATTTACGGGAAAGTGATTTGGATGAAGTCTGTGCCTTGTGGGATTATGGAAAGGGTAAACAGCAAGCAAGAGTACATAATACATAAGAGTATAACACAAGGCTTTCTCTGTAGTGCGTTAAGGTCAGCGTTAATCAGTTGTGGCAATGGCGTCTGAATTCTTTTTAGATGAACCGATTAAGCTTTAACGTTGTCTTGCAGTAGACAACTAAACTAAAGAAAGTTGTAGCATGTATGTAGCTATATAGTGCTTTGCCACTGTCGGTAGAAATAGCCGGTTTAACGTAAAACCAAGACTGCCATTGTTAATTTAAGTTTTGCTATTCTAAATTCCATTGTTTGCCTGCGCAAAACTTGTTGATTTTTGAAATTGGCTAAGTAGGAAATTCACCTACTTGGTTGGTATAGTCAACGAACAATTAATGAGTTTTAATACATTTATAATTTAATATAATAGTTTTTCTTTTCATTAATTTCAGTTCAGTCGACGAGAGAACGACTCCTGTTTTGGATCACTCATTTACCCTCAACCTGTGTTCGAATTGCTGAATCGGGGAAACCGATTGCCCACTGCGTTAGCACTGATCGTGGAAGTATTGGTAAACAAAATTTTAATTTTTAAAAAGAGAATTTTAAATGGATTATTAATTACGTAATCATAATCAGCAATCATCCTTTATCTGGGCTTGCATGTAGTTTAGGAAATATTGCCTTGGTTTATTAATTTAAATTTTGTTTGGAGCATTTAAATATATTTTAATAGGCGCATCGCCGAATTTTAAAATTCTTGGCAATTTAAATCCTAAATATTTAATGTATTATTCATTCAAAATATGCACTAAATTGATTGCAAAGAATACGTAGGTACAAGAGGGGATTCACTGGAACATTATAGGGTATTATTGATTACTCCATAATTTCTCGAATTTATATTCATCAAAATAGTCTTTTTTGTGTAGGCTATGTTTCGTTGTTACCCTGACTGATTGTTTATTCATAATTTAGGCGTGCTTTTTGTGGCGCCAGAGTATCGCGGTCGCGGTCTGGGAAAATTCACCATCCTAGATTGCACCAAGAAGCTGTTGGAACTGAGAATTGGGACTCAGGTTTTTGAACATACTCTGGTCACAAATCAAGTCTCTCTGAATGTATTCAAAAGTGTGGGCTTTCTGGACATGGGTTCTGATTTTAACTTTTATTCCTGTATTAGAAGGCAGTCGCAGTAAGACATAAAATTGTGAACCGAATTTTTGGTTTGGTGAAATGTATTGCGTTTACTGCTGGGAGGCGAAACATCCGTGGTTCGATTCCCATAATATCTTACACTTATTTTTACCCTGTTTTAGCGGATTGTGTAACAGTAGTCTGTCGTTTTTCCTTTAGTTTTACCTTATCTTATTTCGCTTATGATCTGTGTATTTATTTCGAAAGGCTGTGATTTTTTGACTATTGCACATCATTGTTTAAACTGAAATTGACGATATGCTTTTTCAGTTGTGCTTTCTTTGTGCAGTCCATTATGTGAAGATGTAACTAAAATTATGTGTAGTACTTATTTAGTAAAGAATAAATCAAAACCTCTAAGTAAAACGCAAAACCAATATGGGGTAGCTGTCCTGATAGATTTCCGACAATCGGGATTGGGCAGCCGCAGGGCAAACACGTTTGTGTAATAAAAGATAGTACTAACAAGGCGTGATTTACTCGGGTTTAAAAAACTAAGAAATCAACGAAAATTAGAATAAAATTTAATCTTATGGCGTTCATTTTCAAATAGTTTGCGGGCTCGCATAGTTCAAGGAGTTGTCTTACGCTATTTTTGAAGTGTTCATCGCAGCAAAAATCTACGTTTTCCGATATGAACTTAATGCGTAAGTTTCATGGGAGTAAGATGTTTGCGGACTACTGGAAGTCACTAGTTCAGACCCTTTTGCAGTAGGAGTATTTCAGAGGTAGTCTCTATTGAAGAACGAGAGTTACTGCAGAAAATTCTGTCTAGAAGTTCCGCGAGGCAATTGCGAAGAAAATTTCCGACTAGATGGTTCTTCATTGACTGAAGACTAGTGTTTGTTTAGTACCAGCCCTGTTCAGAATACCCTGCCGGTAAGATGCAAGCCTGCTGCTGGCCGATGATAAACTTTGCGACCCATCGACTTAAACTGGCTACCTTGAAAACCATCAAAGCTCAGATCATATCATCGGTAATTTTGTTAAAATTTGCAACAAAATCTTCAATTTTTAGAAAAAAGTGTAAAATGTTGGTACATTTTAATGAAAAATTAAAAGGTTTAACAAAAACTTCCGGCGAAGGCGGACATTTTTTAAAATTTTAGTGTAAAAACTAATTTTTTCCTTCCATTTTTGCCTACCCCTTGGCTATTTTTCCGGTACCCCTTGTCCAAAACGACGGAACGGCTTGTACCTATCTGGGTTGGGGTTGGGGGAGTCACGGTGCAAATCTTCCCCCCGTGCAAATCTTTCCCCCGGAAGAATTGCACCGGTGCAAATCTTCCCCCCCGGAAGAATTGCACCGGTGCAAATCTTCCCCCGGGGGAAGTTTTGCACCGGTACGTTTTCGACACTGTGAAGTTAGCGACACTTAATCCTTTTCTGTTCTTCGCTTTTCAACCGTTCACACGACCAAGGAAAATATTTTACAATAAGTTCTATTGTAGATTTTGTCGTAGTAACTCTATGACTTCCAACTTTGACTTAGACTTTAAATAATAATAATAATAATAATAATAATAATAATAATAATAATAATAATAATAATTATTATTATTATTATTATTATTTTTATTATTATAAGCTCAGCTATGAAATTATTCTAGTGCTTGAGCCAGTTGAGCCTAGCCTAGCCTATTAAAACAATTCTTTACTGGTAAAATAATACAGTATGCAAAACAACAATAATTTCTTGCAATTTTTTAACAACTATGCACAAAATGGCTGCAAGTAACAATAGTTTCTCAAATAAACATATATACGGAACTGTTAGCTTTAAAAATCAACAATAAGCAATAAAGTTGAGTAGGTAAATACAACAACGTAAGAGAAAAAGAAATATCGGATAAATCAACAATTATCTTAACCTCGGCTAGATGAATACAACACAAACAACAACACAACACAAATAAAGCCAAATAATAACTGATAAAGCAACAATTAATCATTTTGGTTTTGGCAACCTGAACAGAGAAATTGCACATTCTCCATTTCGTTCACTTCTGAGTCAGTAATACCAATACATTCCGCGTGAACCCATTCATCGCATTGATCGCAGCCAATGATCCAAGAGCCATTTTTATGGACATGGCAACAGTATACAGGAATCCAGTATGTTTTTAGTGGCTGGCTCAGCTTGGCCTGGGATTCTCCAGGAAAACGGGAAAATATACCATTTTCAAAACAGTCAATCAAATGAGATCGCATCTTTTCCTGTACGTAGGACTTATTTTCAGGGCGATTCCCTGACATCAGTTCCAAAGCGTTTGCAATGGCAAACACCCCACAATCCGAACCACCTTTTTGTTGTTGACACGGCATCAATTTGACACAGATCATATGGTCGTCATTTTGGGAGAACTTGTAAAGAGAAGCCAACTCCTTCCGAAGACTAGCATCCAACTGAAAGCCACTAAGAGTATCGTAAACCAAAATTTCATCCGAACAATGCGCTGATACTATCCAGTGGTCTCCACGCACGTGATGAATTTGAACACTGCTGGGACCGGCAGATTTGAATCCGGCGGAAGATTTCCCGAGAAGGGTATCCTGTAGGCCAATGATGGGTTGGAAACTGGGATCGGAGCATAGCTTGTGCAGCGTGGATATGATGTTCTCTTAAACGCGAGAATACGGTACTTACGGAAAACATGACATCTGTTAGTGTTTAGTTGCTTGATTTCCTATCTGCTTGGCTTGGCTTGGCTTGGCTTAGATCCTGGTCGAACCTTGACATTGCTGGCCATTGGTCACACCGGCAATGCAAAAAACTAATACTTGCACAATGCCTGGATTTTATTTTTAGTTTACCAAACGGAAGCTTACCCTCAATACTGCGAAATCGAGCTGATTTGGCTCTTAATTTGCGTTTCAAATTCTTCTGAGTAGATGTGGAAGTGAGCGCCATCGTGTCGGATACTTCTCTGCATCAATGGCACTATCTAAGTATTTCTTGACGTCTTCAACTTCTTCGTCGTCCATCACAGACTAGCAGCAGCAAACGCAAACTCAGAGAAAACTAAACTAAGCATGACAGGAAATAGTTTGTGTCAATAAAAGTGACATGCCTAGGTGAATCAAGGGGGGGAGTTCTGAAAAAAAGCATCCCCTCTAGCACGGATGAGCTACAGGTCCTTCGGACGTTGGAGACACATGGTAAGGAAAAATGGTCGGCAAAATTTTTGATTGGCATTAAAATTTTAAAAACCTTCCAGCTTCGTTAAATTTCTTGATTTTCACAAAAATAGACTTGATTTCCTTGCAAACTTTAAAGAAGTTTCGAAAATTTTGTTACTGTTATTTTGTTACTTCATAAAATATGTGTGGCTGGGTAAAAAATCTGGGGAGGACTAAAATTTGAAAATCTGGGGTGGGGGTTGCCACAATTGGTCAGTTTAGTGGGGGGCTCCGCCCCACCCCCAACACATCTATGCTTCGTAATTGATTTCTTCATCAAATCAGTCAATCAAATTTATGCTTAAAATACGAGCTCCCACCCACCACAAAATCTCAGCTTTGTAAAGAGGGAAGAAAGAAACTTTTTGATTGATTTGTGACAAGTTTTTTGATTGCCAAAAATTGAATTGTTGCAATCATCTGCACTAGGTTTGGAGAAAGTTTTTGACGATTAACAGAATCGGAAGTTAGGGACAGGTTCAAAATTGTTTCTTCAGAAAAGCGTATATACGGTTGCGGTATACGCTTTGAAAACGTATTTTTCTCTCTTATAAAACGTATAAGTTTTTGCAGGTCTGCTGTTTTTAAGCCAACTTTTTGCGTCTGCAAAAAGTCCATTGATAGCTCAGCAACTTAGAAACATCAAAAGAAACTATTGCATTAAATCTTTCAGCTAGCTTTTTTCATTGTTTACTAGGTTTACGTATCTTAATGGAATCACGATATAACTGCTTGACATTATTTTTATTGCTTTATTGCTTAGCAGAGTAACTAGTATTTTACTATTAATAATATTAATTATTTTACTATTAATAATTTGTAATATTAATACTCTATTAATTAACTGATTAATTAGTATGTAATCTCAAGACTGGTAATGGACTACATTTTTATTTTATTTTAACAGCTATATAAACTATAATATGGTCTAAATGAAAACCAAACGTAAGCACGTAAGGCGATTTGAGAAGAAATTAAAAGTTCAAAACAGACCACAGATATTTAAAATACAAAGTAAAGACAGTAATAGTAAAAACAACAAACAATTATGATGTTCAAAGAATTTCATAATAATACAGCCTAATTAGTATGCGCTAAATTAAATACTGTTTTATTTCAACAGCAAGCTTTGAAGGCGTTTTTACTCGGGTAGGTGCATCCCCTGAATTCGAAAATGTTAGAAAATGGTAGCCTAGTAAGCTAAAATATGGTCAGTTCCAAGTCTCCCGAATTTGGTGTAGCATAACTTTGAAAGAACGAAAGAAACTAAAATGTTTGTGTAATAAAAGATAGTACTAACAAGGCGTGATTTACTCGGGTTTAAAAAACTAAGAAATCAACGAAAATTAGAATAAAATTTAATCTTATGGCGTTCATTTTCAAATAGTTTGCGGGCTCGCATAGTTCAAGGAGTTGTGCTTACGCTATTTTTGAAGTTGTCATCGCAGCAAAAATCTACGTTTTCCGATATGAACTTAATGCGTAAGTTTCATGGGAGTAAGATGTTTGGCGGACTACTGGAAGTCACTAGTTCAGACCCCTTTGCAGTAGGAGTATTTCAGAGGTAGTCTCTATTGAAGAACGAGAGTTACTGCAGAAAATTCTGTCTAGAAGTTCCGCGAGGCAATTGCGAAGAAAATTTCCGACTAGATGGTTCTTCATTGACTGAAGACTAGTGTTTGTTTAGTACCAGCCCTGTTCAGAATACCCTGCCGGTAAGATGCAAGCCTGCTGCTGGCCGATGATAAACTTTGCGACCCATCGACTTAAATTGGCTACCTTGAAAACCATCAAAGCTCAGAACATATCATCGGTAATTTTGTTAAAATTTGCAACAAAATCTTCAATTTTTAGAAAAAAAGTGTAAAATGTTGGTACATTTTAATGAAAAATTAAAAGGTTTAACAAAAACTTCCGGCAGAAAGCGGACATTTTTTAAAATTTTAGTGTAAAAACTAATTTTTTCCTTCCATTTTTGCCTACCCCTTGGCTATTTTTCCGGTACCCCTTGTCCAAAACGACGGAACGGCTTGTACCTATCTGGGTTGGGGTTGGGGGAGTCACGGTGCAAATCTTCCCCCCGTGCAAATCTTTCCCCGAAGAATTGCACCGGTGTAAATCTTCCCCCCCGGAAAGAATTGCACCGGTGCAAATCTTTCCCCGGGGGAAGTTTTGTACCGGTTTGTTTTCGACACTGTGAAGTTAGCGACACTTAATCCTTTTCTGTTCTTCGCTTTTCAACCGTTCACACGACCAAGGAAAATATTTTACAATAAGTTCTATTGTAGATTTTGTCGTAGTAACTCTATGACTTCCAACTTTGACTTAGACTTTAAATAATAATAATAATAATAATAATAATAAAAATAATAATATTATTATTATTATTATTATTATTATTATTATTTTTATTATTATAAGCTCAGCTATGAAATTATTCTAGTGCTTGAGCCAGTTGAGCCTAGCCTAGCCTATTAAAACAATTCTTTACTGGTAAAATAATACAAAGTATGCAAAACAACAATAATTTCTTGCAATTTTTTAACAACTATGCACAAAATGGCTGCAAGTAACAATAGTTTCTCAAATAAACATATATACGGAACTGTTAGCTTTAAAAATCAACAATAAGCAATAAAGTTGAGTAGGTAAATACAACAACGTAAGAGAAAAAGAAATATCGGATAAATCAACAATTATCTTAACCTCGGCTAGATGAATACAACACAAACAACAACACAACACAAATAAAGCCAAATAATAACTGATAAAGCAACAATTAATCATTTTGGTTTTGGCAACCTGAACAGAGAAATTGCACATTCTCCATTTCGTTCACTTCTGAGTCAGTCATACCAGTACATTCCGCGTGAACCCCCCTTCATCGCATTGATCGCAGCATCAATGAGTCCAAGAGCCATTTTTATGGACATGGCAACGAGTATACAGGAATCTAGTGCGTTTTTAGTGGCTGGCTCAGCTT
>JASAND010023273.1:0-64997 GCA_030248195.1 Trissonchulus latispiculum
AGAAAAGAATAAGAAAAGAAAACTGGGGAAAATGTCTGGCTGGATACAGAATGCTAAAATAGACTGTCCCCCCCAAAAGTAGGAACCCCACAAAATCTAAGTCAAGCCAAGTCAAAGTCAGAATACGTAGTCTTCTCAATTCAAGCTTAGTTATCACGTTTCCAATTATTCGATAGACCTAACTAATCGGGCACGTATCCTATACGTTTATATACACTGTAAAAACCCCAACATTTCTATCCACAAACAACCAGAAATAATTTTCGAGATTTTTTTTCCCTTACGGATCGAAAAACGTAATTCGCTAAATTGAAAAATTTTCGACAGCTGATTGGTCCCGCGTCTCAGGGGCGGGGTGGTGGACACCGGATATTTTTCCAATCAGGATATCGACGCAAATAGATTACCGGGCTATCCGGCTATTCAAAACTCAAGTTCCAGAAAATGTTTTCGATTTTAAAGTTAAAATTTCAGTTTTTTGTCGTTTTTTCGCTACGCACTCTTTCTATCATCAAACCAATCAACAACTATAGTTCAGTTGCATATATATATATATACAGGTTTTCTGGGTAGTTGCACAGGAACCTAAAAAACTGTTCTTCGATCCAGCTTTTCGTTAGCTGGAAATAAGCTAAAGTTGTCAGCTTACACGCTGAAGCATGATAATGCAGACTAAAATAATGGCTGGAATTTAGATACAATACGTACTTCATTACGACATGGTCATTATTAATGGCAAGCGCCACCAAAGAAACATTTTCTTGTTTTATATAAGACTCATATAGTCTCTTAAAGTAATTATTTTTCTTTTTTGTTTTCTATACTTTGACTTTTTTGCTTTATATACGTTCTTGGTATAAGTACATGCGATCTCACATTATATATATAGGTACAGTGAGTGAGTAACATATATATATATATAATAGAAATTCTAAGTCGCTCCCTCCATTACTGAGCATAGAATTCAAAGCTTAAATACGTAGATACGTAAAGCATGTAAAAAGTGCCTATAACTGATAAACCTAAAACCTTAAAACATGTCAGGCTGGGCGCCAGCTTTTAGAGGCTTGTTTTTCCGTTAGAATGACCGAGAAAAAGAGGCACATTATTGAGGTCGTCACCAAAAAACGAAAGCCTTCGGGACTTTAGGCACAGCTGGTAAGCATTATATTATAACCTCTGGCGCGCTAGAGCTTTTAGAATTCAGCTCAAATGAACTTACATAATCTAATAATGCGGGGCAAAAAATCCTAAGATACATCTTTGCAAGCTCGCATTATGAGCCAGACAAATAAACATTGCTGAACAACTCACACTAAAATAGGGTCGGGTCCTGGAGAGGCTTGCCCCAAGAAAATTTTGAGGAGACTTGTACGCACGTAATTTAGCTCATCGTGAAAGATTTGCGATATATATTTTAGAATTTGCATCTACATCAGCACATCTCTAGTATATATATAATTGATCCTAGGGTGTAGAGAAGCACCGGGGTCAGGCCATGCCCCGGTGGTCTCAGGTCCTGATCCCGACCAGGGCCACAAATTAGCAGAATTTTGTAAATTCGACATTTTTTACCAAAAATTCAAAACTTCTAATTCAAAAATATGTCAAAGTAAGTGTTATTAGTCGTTTGTTTTCTCACTGAATTGAATGAAAAGAACAACAGTAACGTTCGTATACGTATATAACTACCAGAAATATAGATATAATTTGCATTGCACTTTTGAAAATTCTTGATTTGGACAAACAATTTTCAGGCCCCAGCCCCAGTCCCAGCCCTGGTTCTGATACATCACTAATAAAAATATATACGTCTGTAAGTATTACTTGTACGTACTTTTTGCGTAAGCGCCCAATTTGAAAATATTTATGCTAATACTACACTGCCAAGCAAACCCCATCCCATATATATATATATATATATATATATATATATATATATATATATAACTATCATAGGGTGTCGCGGTAGCGACCCCTATCATATGAGTCAAAACGCCCCAATGACAGCCTTTGAAGGCGCTGCGCAGGAGGCTGCAGCAGATTCCTGTGCAGATCCTGCGCAAATTTGGTGCGCAAAAGAAAGTCCGTGTCGAGTTTAGTATAGTGGAAAATTTCATCCCCGTAGCACTTACCGTTAGTAAGTTACACCCGCCGGCAGTTATGCCGGCGATGTTTTTTTTCCGGTGTCTCCGTTTTACCCTCGTATGTCACCATTTTGTAGCCTCTTTCACAGAATGTAGCGAAGGGATGACACCTATTGTGGTATATCAGTCAATATATATAGGTTACTGACTTTCGATATATATGTGGTCGCTGCCGCGCCACAGTGCGCCGCAGCGCCACAGTGGCGCCACAAAGTCGGCTCAGAACGTCGAAATGGCCAAAAGTATGCCTGGGATTAGCTTCTTTCCAGCTCTTTTTGTGCAAATACAAACCAGACAAGTTATATATGGTTGATAAGGACATATATCCGGATTATGACGTTTGAAGTCAGATTCTGATATGTTGCGCCACAGCGCCACAGTGAAAACCCGCCAAAAGTTGGTGAATGTTGGGTCCGACTTTGAACTTGGTTTTTTCGCTTATTTTTCAAGATAGACTTTTCAAATCGTGCATATAAAGGTTTTTGGGGACGGAGAATCCATTCCCCGCCATCAGTTTTGCTGCCTGATTCACCCAATTTGTGGGCTGGTTCCACTTGACCGTCTCAGGGGTCAGGTCGGTAACTACTTCCGGGAGGTACATAGTAGGCTTTACTTGGCCTCTCAAACTTTGTCTATAGGGGTTTTCTGGTGCGCCCAGCTCATTCCCGGTCTCCGTTTTGCCGTCCGACCCACCCATCTTGCTGGGCTGGTTCCAAATTGCCGTCTGGAGGTGTCCGGTCAGTACCGACTTCCAGGAATACCATGTAGGACTGTACTTAGCCCTCTCAAAACTTTGTCTATAGGGGTTTTCTGGGTGCGCCCAGCTCATTCCTGGCATCTCTTTTGCCGTCGGACCCACCCATCTTGCTGTGCTGGTTCCACTTTGCCATCTGGAGGGTCATGTAGGTGGGAGGTCATGTGGTCAAAAATGAAAATTTTCAAAAGTGGTCAAATTTGGTATTAAATGGAAGCGCTAAGCGAGCTGAGCAACTTTTATCATAGAACTGCATGCTCAAAGTGGCTGTAGAGTGCTGTGGTGGGGTGGTGGACAGACGATTTTGGGTCAAAAAATAAAATTTTTCAAAAGTGGTCAAATTTGGCCGCCTAAGCGAGCTGAGCAACTTTTGTCATAGAACTGCATGCTCAAAGTGGCTGTAGAGTGCTGTGGTGGGGTGGGGTGGGGACTTAGGCGATTTTGGGTCGAAACTAAAAATTTTCAAAACTGGTCAAATTTGGTACCAAATGAAAGTCCTAAGCGAGCTGAGCAACTTTTGTCATTGAACTGCATGCTCAAAGTGGCTGTAGAGTGCTGTGGTGGGGTGGTGTGTGGACTTAGGCGATTTTGGGTCTAAAATAAAATTTTTTCAAAAGTGGTCAAATTTGGTATCAAATGAAAGCCCTAAGCGAGCTCAGCAACTTTTGTCATAGAACTGCATGCTCAAAGTGGCTGTAGAGTGCTGTGGTGGGGTGGGGTGGGGATCATGATTTTGGTTCAAAAATGAAATTTTTCATAAGTGGTCAAATTTGGTGTCAAATGAAAGCCCTAAGCGAGCTGAGCAACTTTTGTCATAGAACTGCATGCTCAAAGTGGCTGTAGAGTGCTGTGCTGTGGTGTGCTATTTAATGCATACGTATATAATGCTTAATGATTCTTTAACGCTTTTATGTCAACGACATGTAAAAGTGGATAAACAAGAAATAAAATGCTCATAAAGAGCAAAGAAAGGAATATGAGTCAACATGGAACATGTAAAATGCTAAATATTGTCGGTTGTAAATTAAGAATAAGACAAGCATGTAAAATGCTAATATGAGTCTGGTGAGGTTGGAAAGTGCAAAAGACAAGTTTGTACACGCACCAATATGAGTGCATGCCAAATAGACTCATATTGGCATGCCTTCAAGAAACAATAATGCATGCATCCACAGTCGAATTCTAACGGATATATTTCTACGCAGGAGTTAAGACGAATAAGTATGCGTTATTGACGTCACATGGATATCCCAACCATGGTCAACATTGTCAACTTTTCTCCTTAGGAAACTGTCAAACCGCTGTTAGTCAACAATGCGCCGACGGACGGATATACGTATATAACATTTTTAATAAGCGTTTGCATAACTCATGTATTCAAAGATTTACAGTTAAATCTGATAACTTTCGTGACAATATACGCATATACGTGCGTAACCTGTGGAGCATCCTGTCATCCACCCTAAAAACTACCCTGTCCCGTCTTGCTGACATTAAGTGAGTGATATATAACCGAAATTCGCAACCACTTGCCATCAGAATAGCTAATAATGCTAATATGAGTCTATTTGGCATGCACTCATATTGGTGCGTGTACAAACTTGTCTTTTGCACTTTCCAACCTCACCAGACTCATATTAGCATTTTACATGCTTGTCTTATTCTTAATTTACAACCGACAATATTTAGCATTTTACATGTTCCATGTTGACTCATATTCCTTTCTTTGCTCTTTAGGAGCATTTTTATTTCTTGTATATATATATATATATATATATATATATATATATATATATATATATAAATATATATATATATATATATATATATGTGGTAGCAAAACTGCACATGTTGGCACATGTGCACATTTGCCAGTCATTTTGGACAAACTGCACTTTCTCCAGCTGAAGGCTGGACAAACTGTTCTAGAAAGCAAGCATGTCAAGTTTTGCCAATTTTCACTGGCAAAACTGCACTTGTGAGCGTTTCAGTCAGTTTTTCCAACTTACCGTTGGCAAAACTCAGGAACCTTTGAAACAACGCTGATTGATGAAACCTTCCCCTTTAATGTTGCACAAAAACAGGGGTCATGGTTTGATATCATCTTCAAACGTTAGATAAATTTGACCACTATTATTGGTTTCAAATTATTATTTCTTCATCTTTTGCCCTTTCTCCATTTATTTTCACCTTCATATTCAATTTTAAACATTTGAAGTTATTGCAGCATCTGCAATAGCGCAATTTTTCCAGATAAAATCCATTGCGTATTAATGGCTTAAATGTCCTAAAGTTTTAGTAAAATTAGCAAACAAGTATTTCTATGGGCAACGCGAACAAACAATATCTTTAAAATTGAAAGTGAAATTTCAAAATAAAATGAAGAAAAATAAAATTCGAAGTTGGATCAAATCAAATTGATCAAATAAATAACTTAAAGCTGACATTGCCCGTAAAACTTTTACTAACTAACGAACAAAATTGAATATGAATGTGAAAATAAATGGAGAAAGGGCAAAAGATGAAGAAATAATAATTTGAAACCAATAACAGTGGTCAAATTTATCAAACATTTGAAGATGATACCAGGCCATGACCCCTATTTTTGTGCAACATTAAAGTGGAAGGTTTCATCAATCAGCGTTGTTTCAGAGGTTCCTGAGTTTTGCCAACGGTAAGTTGGAAAAACTGACTGAGACGCTCACAAGTGCAGTTTTGCCAGTAAAAATTGGCAAAACTTGACATGCGTGCTTTCTAGAACAGTTTGTCCAGCCTTCAGCTGGAGAAAGTGCAGTTTGTCCAAAATGACTGGCAAATGTGCACATTTGCCAACATGTGCAGTTTTGCTACCACATATATATATATATCTTTAGTTGAGGCCAACCGCATATACTACGTATTTATATATACGTTATGTCTATTTCGGCAGAAGAAGATATTGGAATGGGAGTAGAAAGAGAGAGAGAGAGTGGGGAGAACGGGTGGAAAACAAGACTAAATTAAATGGAGTATTGCCTAAATAAACGAAGGTGGGTTAGCACATTTTAGTCACCCAGAGGAGCAAAAACGGAAGGAGAAGTCGTACTCATCTAGAGCCGGGTCCAGGCACAACAAGTTCTCAATTCTAAGCTCTATGTGCGGCTTATTAGTTCAACTGTAAAATTCCATTTGCACATAGCTGAGCAGACATCAACTAGAAGCAAAGGAAAGGGCAACAGGCGTAAACACTCAATAATGAAAGCAGAACAAGTTCAAATACATGCGTACGTAAAGTTTTTTAAACGAAAACAACGTACATGAACCTAAAAGATAAAACTATACGAAAAATAAAATTATCAACTAAAACTATATATATTTATTATGTATATGTTACGGGCAGATGAATAAATTGGACACTTCTGAAAGTGTCCAGACAGATAGATAAGTTATGCATGTGCGCAGACAGATAGATAAATTCTTACAATTATCGCATTCTGTCCGGACAGATGAGTAAATTATCTATGTGTCCAGAACAGGGTTGGACAGATGCGTAAATTCTTAATCTAAGAAGTAATAATGGAGAATATTTGTGCTTATAGCTGTTATTTAACTTTAGTATTATTCTTTACTTTATTTTTAAACAGTTTATTCATTGTTCTAAAGCTTGTTATTATATTTTAGATTAAATGATTGATTACATTTTAAAATATCCTATTTGATTTTCTTAATTTTATGTATTATAACATTTATTTTATGTACTTATTTGTATGTAATTACCATTAAAAGATATTAGGCAATACGTACGTATAAGTAAATAATTATACGTTAGCATAAAACGTAAATATGTAAATTTAATTCTTGTTAGTTTCACCGTTGGATTCCATTTTAAATTACGCTAAAATGACGGCACCAAAGTTTCACAAATAAGTACATAAAATAATTAATTAACAAATAAATAAATTATCAATAGCGATCAATAATTGGAACGATATCTAATAAATGCTATGTAAAATTAATTAAATCAAGTAACAGATTTAAAGTTTAATTAAATACGTATATATAAGCTAATAAATATAGTAACAAGCTTTAGAACAATGCATAAACTATAAAAAATAAAGTGACGAACAATACTGAAGGTAAACAACAGATATAAACACAAATATTCTGCACTATTAGTTCTTAGTTTAAAAATTTGCGCATCTGTCCAACCTTGTTCTGGACACATAGATAATTTACTCATCTGTCCGGACAGAATGCAATAATTGTAAGAATTTATCTATCTGTCTGCGCACATGCATAATTTATCTATCTGTCTGGACACTTTCAGAAGTGTCCAATTTACTCATCTGCCCGTAACATATATATATACAAGTAACAAAAATGCTCCGCACAAAAGGGGATAATATGTGTGTTGGGCCTATGTCTATCCTTTAAATTCCGGCTGAGAAAGGCATAAATTCGCCACCGCAAAAGTTGCTCAGCTCACTTAGGGCTTTCATTTGATACCAAATTTTACCACTTTTGAAAAATTTTATTTTTGACCCAAAATTGCCTAAGTCCTCACCCCACCCCACCATAGCACTCTACAGCCACTTTGGGTATGCAGTTCTATGACAAAAGTTGCTCAGCTCACTTAGGGCTTTCATTTGATTCCAAATTTTACCACTTTTGAAAAATTTTATTTTTGACCCAAAATCGCCTAAGTCCTCACCCCACCCCACCACAGCACTCTACAGCCACTTTGGGCACGCAGTTCTATGACAAAAGTTGCTCAGCTCACTTAGGGCTTTCATTTGATTCCAGATTTTACCACTGTTGAAAAATTTTATTTTTGACCCAAAATCGCCTAAGTCCCCACCCCACCCCGCCACAGCACTCTACAGCCACTTTGGGTATGCAGTTCTAAGACAAAAGTTGCTCAGCTCACTTAGGGCTTTCATTTGATACCAAATTTGACCACTTTTGAGAAACTTTATTTTCGACCATTTGACCCTCCCACCCGACTGACCCTTCAAACGGCAAAGTAGAACCAGCCCAGCAAAATAGGTACGTCGGACGGCAAAACGAATACCGGGAATGAGCTGGGCACACCAGAAAACCCCTATAGACAAAGTTTTGAGAGGCCAGGTAGACCCTACTATGGACCTCCAGGAAGCGGTTTCCGACTTGACCCTCCCGACGGCAAAGTGGAACCAGCCCAGCAAGATGGGTGGGTCTGACGGTAAAACTGACTGCGGGAATCGATTCTCCGTGCCAGAAAATCTTTGTATGAAAGAATTGAGCTTTCTAAGTTGAATACACAGCGAGAAATTTCGATTTTTCATTTTTCGAATTTTCACCATTTTTGACCGGCCACTGTGGTCGCATGGGAAGTGATAGAGAAACGAGACTTAGCTATTTAGTTAGTTCAATATATGTAGTTTCTGAATACAAAAAGAAATCGGCTCCAGCTCTTAACGTTCGAGCTGCGCAGCGACCACAAAAATGGTCACTTTTCGCTCTGAGCCGACTTTGCGGCGCCGCTGCGGCGCTGTGGCGCACCTGCGGCGCAAAAAAAGTAGCGATTCTTAAATGGCGCATGGGGTACTACCAGACCCTATACCCCTTTAGGTCCGGCCTCCGCTGCAGATTACGTGAAAGAGGCGGAAAGTCAGGACAATACGACCATTAAATAGGAGAAACCGGAAAAAAGAAAAAAACATCGCCGCCATAACCGGTCCGGGGCGCAACTTTTTAACGGAAAGTGATACGGGGCTGAAACTTCGCACACATACTAAACTCGATGTGCTCTACAATTTGCGCATGAAATCTGCGCAGGATCTGCGCAGGATTTTGCGCAGCCTCTGCGCAGCTTAGTTTACGGTGTCTCCAGGGACTTTTGACACATATTATAGGGGTCGCTGCCGCGACCCCTATGATATATAAACTACAATTATAAAAAACATAAAAGATGCATACTTATATATTATGTACTTCCTAACTTACAAGTAAAAACAAAGCTTATTAACAAAACTTTCTGTTAATTTGATACATAAGACAAATCAAAAAATCAGCAATGAGGTGGGATTTGACAATCCGACAGCCAAGATAAACCACCTCAGGTCCGCAAAGGTTGGGAGTCTCGATCACGTCCAAAGCCGAGACTTGACCAGTCTCGGTCTCATCCATCGAAAAGTCTTTCTTGGTTTTGGACCGAAAAAGAATATTTTTTAAAACATTAAATTTCAGCGAAAATTTCGAATCAATGTTATGAAAAGTAGATAACGAGGTGAGGAAACCGTATCTTTATGAGTTGAAGTCCCTAATACTGAGCTGAGCCTTAAAAGTAAAAACCATTAAAAAATTGTAAGTTTAGGCCTAAAGTTGCGGTCGGTCTCGGTCTCGCCCAAAATCCAGATTTGGCCAGTGCGCCGGTCTCAATCTCGCGGAAAATTTGGTCCCGCCCAACCCAGTAGGTTCCCCTCTCCCCACCCAACCAGGAAGAGCTGCTGCCCGAAAGCGAACAGCAGGCTACAGATTAGGCCAAAACCGCATACTGATGATAATTACCTACCTCAAATTTAGGAGAAGACATCAGAAACCGGGAGCACACTGTTCCATCCAGCACTTAAAAAGAGGATGATATACGTATATATTCTGCCCACGAGGCCAAATATATAACCACAAAACCGGCGTTCAAAATTTACATAAATCTACATGATCTTACATGCAACGGTTGGCAAAGTCCAGGGGATACCTACAAGTAATAAGTAGAGAGTGAAGGGTGTACCTATACATATCCATCCAGCATGGTAGATAAAAAATAGGCGCTAAAAACAGAGTCAGACCTGGGCATAAACTATGAGCCAGTGAGACATAAAAACGGTGCCATTGAGAGGGAAAAACAAGAATAACCTAAACGTGCCAAATGATACCGAAAAGATTCAAACAGCTCTAGAGCACTCCCTGGAGGTTTTTATACTAGAAACATTTTCTAAATATATATATATATATATACCCTTCCGTACGTATATAAAAGAAAGAAATGCAGCTGTATCACAAACATATACGTATATATAGGTTATGTAGTCGGCATGCAATCTGTTTTCTGGTGCGAAAGTTTTGGATGGACACATTTCACACAACCATTAACCTAAGTAGGACAAACAAAAGAGAGGTAGTCTGAGAAGTGCAAGTTAGTACATATCCCCAAAAGTTCCAAAGAGATGTTTTGTTAAAAAACATATCCAAAGCACACTAAGCTGAAGCGGCTAGCTGATAAAACTAAAACATTATTAGGATTCTGGCTTACTTCTACACCCCCCGTTCGGAAGGTATATACCTCCCCATTCGAGGACCTCCCCGAATAAATTTCTACCTCCCCCCATAAGCCGAAAAATTCCCAAATTCTGAAACTTTACCCTAAATTTTCAAAACTTTTTTCGGCTTCGCGGAATTTTTAACAGCATATTCTCAATCTTAGCTTAAAACACCTCAAAATCGTTTTTAGCGAGTTTTTAGCAGTTTTTACAGAAAAGCACCAAAAAATTCGCAAACGTTTTTGGAAAAATATGTCCGCCTCCATCGATCGGGGCGGGCTTCTTTGAGCCCCCATAAATTTTAGCCCAGAAGTAAGCCAGTATATATATACAAGTAACAAAAATGCTCCGCACAAAGGAGGATAATATGTGTGTGATGGCCTGTGTCTATCCTTAAAATTGATAAAATAAAGACAAAAATGCACAACCACAACAAGTTTGGGTGGATGGCTCTATGACGGAAGTTGATTAGTTCGCTTAGGGTTTTTATTTGATGCCAAAGTTCACCACTTTTGAAAAATTTCATTTTTGACCCAAAATCGTGTAAGTCCCCACCCCACCCCACCACAGCACTCTACAGCCACTTTGGGTACGCAGTTCTATGACAAAAGTTGCTCAGCTCACTTAAGGCTTTCATTTGATGCCAAATTTGACCACTTTTGAAAAATTTCTTTTTGGACCCAAAATCGTCTAAGTCCCCACCCCCACCCCACCACAGCACTCTACAGCCACTTTGGGTACGCAGTTCTATGACAAAGGTTGCTCAGCTCACTTAGAGCTTTCATTTGGTACCAAATTTGACCACTTTTGAAAAATTTTATTTTCGACCACTTGACCCCCCCCCACCCGACTGACCCTTCAAACGGCAAACTGGAACCAGCCCAGCACGTCGGATGGCAAAACAGATACCGGGAATGAGCTGGGCACACCTGAAAACCTCAATAGACAAAGTTTTCACAGGTCAGGTAGAGCCTACCATGGACCTCCAGGAAGCGGTTTCCGACTTGACCCTCCCGACGGCAAAGTAGAATCAGCCCAGCAAGATTAAGTCTGACGGTAAAACTGACTGCGGGGATCGATTCTACGTGCCAGAAAACCATTGTATGGAAGGTCTGACCTTTTAAAGTTGAATAGATAGCGAGAAATTTCGATTTTTTATTTTTCGAATTTTCGCCATTTTTGACGGGCCACTGTGATCGCTAGGGAAGTGATAGAGAAACGCAACCTGGACCGTTAGTTAGTTCAATATATGTAATTTCAGAAATAGTTAGTTCAATATATGTAATTTCAGAATATAAAAAGAAATCAGCTCCAGCTCGTAATGTTCGACCTGAGCGACGACCACAAAAATGGTCACTTTTCGCTATGAGCCGACTTTGCAACGCCACTGCGGCGCTGTGGCGCAGCTGCGGCGCAAAAAAAGTTGTGATTCTTAAATTCTTTAGAGGGTACTACTAGACCCTATAGCCCTTTAGGTTGGCCCACCGCTGCAGTTCACCTGAAAGCGGCGAACATTATGTACAATACAACCATCAAATAGGAGAAACCGGAAAAAAACATCGCCGCCATAACCGGTCCGGGACGCAACTTTTTAACGGTAAGTGATACGGGGCTGAAACTTCACAGACATACTAACTCGATGTGCTCTACAATTTGCGCATGAAATATGCACAGCATCTGCGCAGGATTTTGCGCAGCTTCTGCGCAGCTTATTTTACACTGTCTCCAGCCACTTTTCACACATATTATAGGGGTCGCTGCCGCGACCCCTATGATATTGCGCAAGTAAGATTCTTATGAGTATCAAAACCTCAAATCAACTGAACTATCAAAACATTTTAACGTATAGACTTTAATTATATATACATATATAGTGATAATACACACATACATATGTCATAATAGTTGAGATAGACTGCGTATATACATATAGTTTTGGGTCGGATAGGTAGGGTAGGACAAGGTCGGTACTTAGGAAAAAACAAACCCCTTGTTGGCGGTCCTATCGACAGTTCCCAAAGGGAGACCTTTTCCAGCGTGTCGACAAGCTACAGCCGTTCCAGTCATATTGACAGACGTTTGACAAAAGACACAGAAATCACAAAAACAACAAATATTCAGGGCTGGTGTCAGCTGTAGGAATAGCCTTGGGCAAAGTGGCTTTCCCAACAAGTGACTCTCTGACTCTATTTTCAGAAAATGCAACACAATCACTTTACAGTACAGTAAAGGTAAAAGCTAAAGCAACCCCTGGAGAGAACTCCAAGCTTACAGAAGGTAATAGGGTGCCGGTGCTTATCTCCGAATTCACAGCCAGAAGCCAGGATTGTCAACTCTAATGTTGACTACATCTATGGAAGGGGGCAGCCCTTCATCAGGCATTACGCCAGAACACAGACTCCTGTTACCTTCCACCGCAGTGGTACCCATTTACCGATCAGTTAAGGATAGACAGCTGGGTTCGCTGGTTACAGTACAGTAATTGCCGTTTTTTCAGACCAGTACGCACGTACTATATATACGTATACGACCGCATGTTTAAAATCTACACACCCAAATTCTTCCTCTCCTTAAAATTTGCCATAGCTATAATATTCTGGTTATTTCATATATATCACGAGGGCCGCCCGTATTATTAGGGGTAACAAACAGAAGCGACTATTGACTTCTTAAGAGTACATGCATGCAGAAAAAGAAAAAACCGCATGAAATATTCTTGCGCATGCGACAACTGAAATGACTGAGCAGGACCACAAGAGACGTCGAGACGAACCGACAAAAGCTGACAGACAACATTAAAAATATATAATACACTCACTATTTTCAGTGATAACAGCTCAAACAAATGACTATGTTTCTACAAAAGAAAGACCAGTGCCCCCTATAGTTACAAGATGCACAGCAGTAGCACATAGAACTCTAGTGATTATTAGTGAATTCCAGTTGTTTTAGTTGTGTCCACAACTGCAAAACTAACAAACCCTGGCTTATTTTTAGGCCAAAATTTATGGGGGGGGGGCTCACCAAAAGTGGGGGGGCATATTTTTGGAAAAAATTTTGCAAATTTTTACGTTTTTTTGTGTAAAATTTGCCAAAAATCGCTAAAAATGACTAATTTTAGGTGTTTTTTACGCTAAAAAAGCGAAAATCTCGTTAAAATTCCGGCGAAGCCGGAAAAATTTTTGACAATTTAGGGTAAAAATGGTGAAATCTGCCAATTTTTGGCTTATGGCGGGGGGAGGTAAAAAGTTATGGGGGGGCTTTTATGGGGGGGGGGGAACCTCGAATGGGGGGGAGGGTGCCGATTGGGGGGGGGGACCCCCCCCCAGTAAAAATAAGCCAGAAACCGAATGTCTAAAAGTGGACAAGAGCAAGTTAATAGTGACACTTCCATTCAAAATTTCCATGTAATGTTAGCTATACAAAGTGTGCATACATTGCTGCACATGCTGAGTGACTATTGTTAATCTAATTTTGACTGACTGTTCTAATCAGTAAATTTTTCGAAGACCAAAGTTTAAAACAGCAACATCACCCGGGGCCATTTCTGCCAACCAACATTATAAACAACCGTTTCTTAAAAACAACAGTGTTGATTTTGATTTGCGGTTAGGTTTTTCTCGCAAAATTTCAATGCTAAAGTCTCCCCAATTCTTCACTCTCCAGCATAAGTAGTCGGTGCTTAACTGGACGAATTACACTTCACAAATTATTGTTTCACTGAGCTATTAGTTTTAATTCAAAACTTCCAAATTTAATTTCAATCCATGCAAAGATGTGAACAGTGTGCACCTAGGCAAACAGGGAATTTTGGTGGGGGATATAATACTGCGGTTACAAACAGCTTTTAATTCCCACAAAATGACACTCCTTTAACACAAAGACATTCAGAACATATTTAAAAAATACTGTCTAAATTTAAAATCTTTTCCCACACTACTGACACTTCAGCTATTTGTTAAGAGATGTGGGAGTTTCCGAATCTGGTATTGGCACATTATAGCATGTTGTTTATCCGAGGGTTACACTAAAATTGTGAACACTTCAGGAGAAAAAGATGAATCGATTAGGAAGGAGTGCCAAAATCGACTAGGGGTGGCCAAAACAAAGGACGTCTCCAAAGAGAATCTCTCACAACGTCACCAAAAAATTTTATGACAAGATTTAATGCCCATTTCGAAACCAAACCTTTCAAGATAAGCGGCCTATGCGCAAGTGACAGCTGACGTTCATGTAACACGCATTACTGTCTGTGACAACCCAGACCTGTTCTCCACGATGCCACAAATACATCATAACGGTTCCTCAACCTCAAGCACAGCAGCACAGGCTTACGCTTATTACAAGTCAATAGATTTTCCAAGACAAACAGTTGGACATCGCCACAGGTGTCCCCTAGCATTTGTCTCGTCAACGGCGTTAAATGGTTTCTAATTTTGCGGGGCATGGCTCATCCTTCCCCCTTCTGGTTTTTATCTTAAGTCATCTCGGAGCTGGATACCCCCTACCCTTAAACTATGCTACCGAGCGGGTGGAGCTCTTCTGTCGCCCTATTCTGGGCCTCCCTTTGTGGTTCGCTTTGCAAAAACGAGGTCTTTGGTGAAGGCTCCCCATATAGATACGCAATCCGATTGCTGTCAAGGACGACGACGACTAAGGCAAACAACAAAGTGAGACACTGTGTACAATCTTTCTCGCACTCGAGTATGTATATGTACCAAAAATATTAGTTCATCATCTTAAAGAGAACACCGGAATGAAATGTTAAAAATCCTTACCGTGAGGCTGAGAGGCGACGGCGCAGAACCAGTCAGACTCGGCGTTGTCAGTTGTGGCGCTGACTGGCCCAAGTGTGTGCCACGCAGTCTAACCAAATTTGAGGTGCTGCCATGTGGACCTAAACAGGAAACCGAAAATAAGCATACCAATACAAGAAATAAAAATGCTCGTCTGGAGCATGAAAAAACTAATATGGGTGATGGTGAGGTTGCAAAATCAAGAGAGGACTAGTTATAAAAATGCTTAATATGGGGCTAGGTTCAAAAATAGAAGAGGACTAGGTTGCGAGCGAATTAATATGGGCACAGCTTCGCCGAACAACCCATATTCGCAGTTTGTAAATGTAAATTATTATGCATATCCACGATACATTTAGTTTATAGTTCATAAATAACCTACAGCTACGGTATGTGTTTGAGCTTTATTCGCACTTTTATTTTAGCAAACGTTTTCTTCGGTAAGTGCTTTATACTAACCAGCGCATTTTACGTATCCATTTATCCGGAAAATTTATATTCAAGAATAATTTAGGACTCTCCGACGATCTTCTATTTCCTCCTGACTTGGACTAATAGCTTTAGCATCATATCCTTAGATCTCTCCTAGTTAGAGCCAGCCGTAGTTCAACACACCAAAATGATGATAATTTACGTATATATTCCTAGCTAGTCTAACAGTGCATGCAAACAACTATATTCAATGAGTATTCAACTGCTTAAATTTTTTATTGACTGACATTGATAGTTCTACGCGAATATGGGTTGTTCGGCGAAGCTGTGCCCATATTAATTCGCTCGCAACCTAGTCCTCTTCTATTTTTGAACGTAGCCCCATATTAAGCATTTTTAAGACTAGTCCTCTCTTGATTTTGCAAGCTCACCATCACCCATATTACTTTTTTCATGCTCCAGAGGAGCATTTTTATTTGTTGTCCTTCTGTCATTTTAAAGGATCCCTTTCCAGCAATGCGGTAATGGATACAAAGGAGCTTGAACAGTGCCGTAGGTAGAAACGAAAACTGATTATATATATAAATATACAGTACCACTGAATTCTCACCTCCGCCCCAAGCTTCGGCCGCTGCACACTCTGTTTGTGGGTGGTATGAGGATAAAACTTTTTCGCCTCCACAAAGAGTTCGACAGTATGCCCGTAGTGTTCAGCGACACGGATTCACTATATGAATACCGCTATAGGGACGAAAAACGTTGTTTTAGGCGGTTTGACCAGTGGTCAGTACGCCCAATAAACCGTAGTGATCACTGGTCACTTCCCTCGATTTCGGCAATATGCCCACTGAAACGAGCGTAGTGGATTTACTATGTACATATGCCTCCAACCAAAACGCCGAAAACCGCTATTTTAAGGGGTTTGCCCACTGGTCAATAGGCCCGATAGACCGTAGTGACCACTGGTCACTTCCCTCGATTTCGGCAATATGCCCTTTGAAACGAGCGTAGTCGATATACAATATATGCCCCTAACCAAACCGCCGAAAAACGCTGTATTAAGGGGGTTGACCAGTGGTCAATAGGTCCCATAGACCGTAGTGACCACTGGTCACTTCCCTCGATTTCGGCGATATGCCCATTGAAACGAGCGTAGTCGATTTATTATGCACCCAACCAAAACGCCGAGAAATGCTGTTGTAAGGGGTTTGACCACTGGTCAATAGGCCCCAGACCGTAGTGACCACTGGCCACTTCCCTCGATTTCGGCAATATGCCCTTTGAAACGAGCGTAGTCGATATACAATATATGCCCCCCAACCAAAACGCCGAAAAACGCTGTTTACTGGGCTTATTCTAGGGATTTTTTCTTGGGGGGGCTCTTTGGGGGGCCCTCGGGGGGCGAGTCATTTGGGGGGGGGGGGGGCGAAAATTTATCAAAATATTTCTAAAAACATGCTAAAAATTGCGCTATTTTTATAGCAATTGCCAAAAATAAGCGAAGTTAGCGCTTAAATATGCAAAAATCGACTAAAAATCTCCGGCGAAGTTGGAAAATTTTTAAAAATCTGAGCGATTTTTTCAGGGCAAAATTTGGTACCAAAAGGGGCACCCACTTGTTTGGGGGAGGGGCGATTTTTTGGGGGTGAACTATTTTTTTTGGGGGGGAAGGGTGTTTATGCCAGTAGAATAAGCCCAGGTTTATAGTGAGTTTTCCCAACTTTAACCCCGGGCGAGGAACCACGGGAGCCATGCTGACCAGTGGTCACTTCGGGCGGTATCGGCAGTATGCTCATCGTTTTCAGCGACCCCGATTTACTATAGACGGGTACCACCCCGAGGCCGAAAAACGCCATCTTTAGTGACTTTTTTAGGGCATTTCTAGTGGGACTTAGAAACTTTTCGCCCAAACAGGCCAAAAAAGTGCAAAGTTTGGGCCCATCTCCTGAAAGCTAGGGAGCAAAATTAAAAAATCCCCCTCGTTACTTTATGCACCCCTACTGGTAATTTTCAACAATAGATACTAGACCTCTCCAGCTTCTACCCAGTTCTAGAAAAGTGTGACCAAATTTTGCGAAAAATAGCGTAAGTCCGACTTTGGAACCTTGGCACAGAGCCAAAATAGGCCAGATGCCAAAATGACCAAAAAGGTAGCATGGGGGATCCTGTCTACCAACATATCATAGTAGTATGGTACCAAAATGCCCACATCGTTCCAACACTTAGCAAATGCTAAAATGTATTTCCAATAAGCGTTATTCACCGAGAGAAAAAAACAAACGCACGGTAACTATCGCCTAGTGCAAAAATTCGAAGTTTCGAATTCGAACCAAAAGTATGGTGGCACTTGTAGTACTACTCGAGTTGTTTACGATGGTAACCTTTTTACCACTCCCGGACCTCTAATTAGCTGGCACCAGGCCAACACGGTCTCCAGGGGGCCGCGCAGACGCCTTTACACCCATAGTATGTAGGGACGCTAACGCGCCCCTACATAATACATACCAACAAAATACCAAAACCAAAAAATAAATATGCACAAGATATACGTATATATATATACAACACTTATCTCAATTGGAGCATGATGGTAGATGGAGGAACTCCCATCCGAAACCGTACAAATTCGATTTTAAAAAACCTAAAAAAATTTGATCCAGTCCGCGATGATAAACTTCTACTTGGTCCACCTATGGGCAAAGCATACACAACGCGCCAACGACACTGGTGTAGGCTGGACTCTGGACCCATGCAACCACGCCAAGCAAGGCAAAATAAAGGACTCGCGCAAAGCGCTGTCACTAGACACACGCAATCACGCAAGGCCCATGTAGCGCGCGGTCGAACGGGTTCTAACCTAATTTTTCAAAAAATGGCCAAATTTGCGCGAAAAACAGATAAAAACTTCAAAAATTGTACGAAAAGGAGGGGTTCGGAGTTCGAAGCAGATTTTCAGTAAAAAACAGTACTACTCACCAAACACTAAAATTCCCACACACGACAAAAACTGGTGTGGGTTAACCCATTTGACCTTGCCCATGTAAGAATGTATGGTGTGATACGTACGTACGATCTTATATGTATCATCATTTTGTGGGCATTGAACATTATCCAACCCTATTTTCCCTATTTTTCTTTATCGGCAATATTATACTCCGTGAAAACTTTCCTGCAATCCGTAAGCTATAAAATGTTATTCTTCAAAGAACCTGTCTCACTATTTTTGCGTTCTCAAGACAAGTTGACGTTCAGTTTCGTACGCAACACGTTTCTTTACAGAATCATATATACATACAACTAAATCACATTATATAAATGTTTAAATTGTTGAATTGTCCCACGGGATTGCGACTAAATCAGCATAACAAAAGGGTGACTGTAGAAGGATTAGAAATCCCTCTACAAATTTAAGCCCAACTGATTTAGTCAATATGCAATTGCAATCCAAGGTGTACAAAATGCTATATCCTGATGTTCAATAAATGCCAAAATAAAGTGAAAGGCGCAGGTCTTGGAATCTGTCTGAGCGCAAGGAGCAACTACAGAAACAGATTCTCTGCAGACCATATCTAGCACACCGTTACCAATCGTACGAAAAGTTTTTTAGATTTGTTGCGAAAAGTGATGTGAGAAACCCACCCACGCACATAAAATTAGGCTTAGCAGAGGACAAACTTCTTTGCCTAGGGGTAACTGAATTAACATCAGGAAGACATGAAATCTGAAGCATGAAGCCAACCCTGAACGGGGGATTTCGGGGAAGATATACAAAATTCCTATGACCAAAGATAGACAGACATGCGTACGTACACGAGGAGATGTGTTCAAAGTCATGAACTTACTTGGCCAAAAAAGGGCAGCCAGGCTTGCACTTTCACGTCGTAGCCGAAGTCGACTGGTGTCAGAGTCGCTGGTTGAAGTTGTGCGAAACAGCACCCTATAAAACATAAATGATAATTATATACGTATATAGTAAAGCGAAAGGAGCAACGGACAAAATCTGGAAGGAAGAAACAATACGTAAGAGCCAGACATTTCTAAAATTTTACGATATATATATATATATATATATACAAGTCTTAACCAAACTGAAAACTTCTGAAAATTAGAAGGGAATGGTTTCACTCAACCATTCACTTGGTTCGATGTTACGGCCACGACCCCAGCTTAACTTCACGTGATAAGAATCTGCCTGCACCTATTTAGATCTGTTCACAGTCCGTTGCAGTTCACGTGATATATAGCTGCGAACATTATTTCTAATATCTAATATAACAATATTTTTAATAATATGTAATAGTTTTAGATTTAAGTCCAGCAAAAGTCCTCAAGAAACTGTATATAATGACAGAAGCAAAAATATGTATTCCTCAAATTTAAACCAAATCCAGAACCAACCAGGCATGTGCAACAAGCAAAACCGCTTATATACGCACTTTTCAGTGGACATATTAAAAGTAAGCAAGAAGCATCGCCATGTATCGAACTGCCGGCAAAATAAATGGCATTTAAGCGCTTCGCAAACGCATAGATATATACAACAATGAATTTCACATGTCTCCCTGAATCAAAAATGAAATATTAAAACCATAGGTGTACCTGGTGGGGGGGTGGGGGGGAACCCCTCCCCCCAAATGGAAAGTGCCGACCCCACCCTCGAAATAGTGGAGGCAGACCCCACCCCCAAATGGCCAAATCCCAGACCCGACCCACCCAAATTTGCCAGACCCCACCCTCAAAATTTTAAAAATTTTGCCTTAAAATTAGTACAAATTCGAAATTTTTTGGAAAAATTGGAAATTTTTGCAAAAAATCCAAGTTTTTTTGAACAAATGAGCAAAAATGAAGAAATGTTGTCGATTTTTAGTTTGAAATAACGCTTTTTAGCAACTTTGCGAATTTTTTCCAAATTTTTGACCAAAAATTTTTTTACCCCCCAAAATTCAATTTTTCCGGACCCCACCCCACCTAAAAACGGCTGACCCCACCCACCCTAATTTCGCCTACCCCCCTCCCCCAACGTTTTCTCAAGGTACACCTATGATTAAAACCAGTATACATATATATATAGTTGTCAATAGAAATCCTGATATTCATTGGGCATTGGCGGAGGTGGTGCTTCTATAGAATCACAAGGAGGCGCGTTGGGATGGAACAAGAGCATAGGTGTGACGGGGATCGGGGGACTACCCCCCAACATTTTTGGGAAGCCCCCTCTGGAGACCCCCCCGACCCTCCCCCAAAAACATTTTTCATTATGCCAAAAATCTCTAATTTTTAATCATTTTCTGGCTTACCCAGTTGAGAAAAATTTGTTCAAATTTAACAATTTTCAAACTAAAAATATTATCAAAAAGCTGACTCGCAAATTGCAAGTCTGCATTTTGCCTATCTATAGCTAGGACTTGGTTAGATAGTTATATACATATATATATAGTTTCACCGGAAATTCTGGTTCATAGTTGCGGCTGGCAAGAAAAGTGGAGATGGGGATTTGAAAACATTTTTTCCCGGGATGTAGGGTGGGGGGGGTCTGGCGAAACAGGGGGAGAGAGGGTCGAAAAAATTTATTTGGTGGAAAGGGTAAGAAAAATTCCCGAGGGCGGATCGACGAAAAATCGGTTTTTCGTAAAAACACCTTTTTTTTGAATTTTCCGAAAAAATTTTGTTTTGAAAAAACTCATTTTTTGAAAAATTTCGAATTTTTAGCTAAACATTTTCAAAAATTTAGATAGGGGGTTGAAATTTTTCAGGTGGGAGGGTGGCCGAAGACCGATTTGGGGGAAGGGAGGGGTAGCAAAAATGTTTTAGGGGAGGGTCGGCGACCCCTCAATTTGGGGGGAGGGGTCCCCCCACCCCCTCCCTCACACACCTATGTTGTGGTTGGGGGAGGGAGGGGTGAGCTCTGGAAATTTGCTGGTCGATCCGCGAAATGTGATGGGGGTGCACCCCCGAACCTCCCCTCCCCCAAACAAGGCTTGTTTTAACAGTTTTAGGCGTTTATACGCGGTTGGCAACGTCAGAAACATGTTGGCAATCAAGCTTGCGAGTTTAAAAACACTGTCTAATGTTAAAATTAATTCACGATTTTATGTTTTTCGGCATTAGCAATGGCTGAAAATGCGATTTTTGGCATAGAAAATGAAAAATTTTGGGGGAGGTTGGGGGGTCTAAAAAGGGGGGGGCCAAAATTTCGGGGGAGGGCCCCCTCACCCCAAATCCCCGTTACACCTATGGGTTCTATCTAGGAATACGATTAGGGCGGTTTGTAGCCGGAGATAGGGGATTCTTTAACTAGAGACAGGCCTATTCCTAAATCACAGTTATATATAAATAGGAGTATTTTAGTTACAGATAGGGCTAAACTGCCGCTTGAGATAGGGGTATCATCATATATACGTGTAGTGAACGGGGGTTTGGGGGGGTTGGGTTGGGGACCTTTAAAACGCTTTCACTTTAACACTGTGTAAAACCGCGTACAAAGACAAAAACAAACCTTGTATTGACGAAAAAATGCGTTGAAATCCTGGAAATTAAAGTTAAAAACGTGTATTTCTTGCAATAATAAATACTAAGACAAAAATTTGGACTTTTTTGCAAATTTTTGCAAAATTTACCCTAAAAAGACACTAATTTTAGACCCTCCCCAGAAATGGGGGAACGTCCTTCCTCCCCCCAAGTTGTTTAGGGAGAGGGATGAATAAAGTGCTGGGGGGCTACCCCCTCCCCCTCCGTATGTACACTTTACACTTACACCTACGGGGTGGGGGGGGGGGAAGGCAGAGGGTCGAAAATTTAGGGGTACTCCCTTCACATTTCGGGGTCGATCACCAAATTTCCAAAGTAATTTTCGACATCCCCTCGGTCCACAGGTGGACGGGGGGGGGAAGGCTGGTTTCCTTTCGGGTATTTTTGACTCATACGGCTTTAATCCTTTACGAAAATAGCTAAAACTCACGAAATCACCTATTTCCGCGCTCTTTAAATTCTGGGACCAGTCCCCGAGTCCCGTATATATTTTTAGGCGAAAAGCTATGAAAGCTTTTGTTTTTGGCCTTAGGCTCATAGTTTCCCTGGAAATTTTGGTTGGGGGAGGGGTAAGCTATGGAAATTTGGTGGTCGACCCGCGAAATGTAATGGGGGTACCCCCCCCGAACCCCCCCCCCCAAATTTGAACCTCAAAAAATTCAAAAAATGGCCTAAAAATGCAAAATTTTCTGTATTTTATGCTTTTTCCGAGAAAACAAGGCTTGTTTTGACAGTTTTAGGCGTTTATACGCACTTTTAAAGCAATTTTAAGTCAAAATTTGAGAAAAATTTTTCAAAAAATGACCATTTTTGGGCAAAATTTAGCTAACTTTTTGCTCCAAAAACGGTTGGGGGGGGGGTTGGGTGGGGGTAGCCGAAAGTTGGGGGAGGGGATGTCGAAAATTTTGGGGGGGGGGCAAAGGGGGTCGAAAATTTTGGGGGGAGTATCCCCCCCTGGGGAAACTATGCTTAGGCTCTCAGTGGGTAAACTAGACATATTGGTTCATATGGCTAGAAAGAGGACACGACAATGAACATTTTTGCTTTTACAAATTTTGAGCTATATTCACTGGTTAAGCCAGTATAAGCAAAAAACCGTTTTAAGTGTGAAAAAATGGCCATTTTCTAGGAAATCAGTTTTTTTCAAAATTATTGCCACATGTTAAGAACAAAGTTTGGCTTGTTTATACTCAATCGATACAGCATTCTTTATCAATGCCTATTCGCCGGACTTTATTCTTTAAGCTAGAGATATGGCCGAAAAACCATTTTGGCAAAATTGCAATTATTTTGTTTCGAACATCGATTTCTCAAAACTACTCAGCGGACTCAGGAGATGTTTGGCAGAGTCGAAATTCGCACTTGTGCGTTTTTCTTGGGCTAAAACGTATCAAGTAGCAAGAAAACTCAATGCGAAGTTGCGGTATTTCGCGTTACCTTGGTTGGACAATTTTCTAGATCGTTTAGAGTAAAGGTGCATTCATAGTTCCAAACGCAAGCAGACGCGCGTCGACGCGGGTACATAAGCGTCTGAATGCGTTCGTAAGCATGAATACGCTACAATTATTTTTAAACGGTTAAAACGGCATGTTACAATCTGAGGCGTCTACACTCGTCGACGCGCGTCTCTCTGCGTTCGCGACTATGAATGCACCTTAAGACCTACTGAGCCTAATCCAAAAAACGACCCTTGGCCCATATGTCCTTATCATGGCACAAAAAGAACCTTTGGCCGATTCTTCAGTTTTGAGAAATTGATTATTAATTAATTAATAATAATAATAATAATAATAATAATAATAATAATTAATTAATTAAAAATTATTGGTATGTATTCATCCTGCAAGATGTCACCATGTCAGAAAATGCCTGCTATTTTTTTGCAAATTTTACCAATTTCATTTCCTCATGTGTAGGTATAGATAATAAGCTTTAAAACGATGTATAAAGCTCTTTCCAACTCCCAAAATTGCGAAAGTTATAGCTTTTCAAAAACTCACTACAAACGCACTGCACAAAAGGATACCACAACCTTAAGGTGGTAGTACCACTGCCGGGATTTTCTACGTAATCGTAATTTTTCCATGGATGAAGCAATCTTGACAAAACATTGGATAAAGCAAAACTGGTTGGCAAACTATCTTTGCTCAAAATCTTGGTGTCAGAGAGTGCATAATTGGCTAGCTACCATCGTGGCTTTGCGCAAGCGCAAATAGTCAAAATTTTATTTAAGTTTCGTTTATTAAATTTTACTGAACTGCGTGAAAGAGCGCAAAAAGCGCTTTAAAATGATGTGCATATCTCTTCAGTACGTGGTTTCTATCAAAAGTTACAAGCGGTTGAAGCTGAGCAGCTGATATATAGCTGATATAGCTGAATTACATTGACCGTTCGCACACATAAAGTAAAGTAAAAACAGTATATCCGAAAATTAAATCTATTGGGTTTTTACGGTTCCTTTTGCGTTATTTATGTGCATTATTTAATAGAAAGCACTTTGCAGCTGCTTGAAAGCATTGGAAATTTCGAAAACCAAAGCAAACAATGAAAAATTACAGAATCTTTGTTTTTGATTTTCTCGTCACTCCTTCAGTCAAAATGGACCAAATTTTGCAAATAAGTTTTGCATTAGCATACGCTCAGGCCGTTTTCTTGGTTTTTGGAAAAACGCAATATTAAGCAAGATATAAAATTTACAAATTTTCAAAACACGCTAAAAAACGGAAAACTCGCTTTTACGAAAAACTAAAAAAACGGCCTGAGCGTATATCTAATCTAACCATATATTGAAAATCTCAAATGATTTCATAAAGGATTGAAGGAGATATTTAAATTTAAAGCTTTTAATACATTTCCTATTGTGTAGACAGCAAGCCAGTCCCCGCACCATCGTAGGTCAGCTCATCTGATGCAAAACATGACAAAGAACAAATTTGCCGAATTTCAAGCCGATTCATTCAGTATTTAGTTCACAGCATCTGTTCAAACTCCACCCCGGTAGTGGTACTACCACCTTAAGGTGGTGATTCCTTTTGGGTACATATTGTTACTTCGCGGAGTAAATCAAGATGAAATTTGATGAAACTTGCCGAAATAAGTTCTTTTAACGTTCTAACACCCTCCGCGCGATCCCGATTCAAAAATTCGAAATTTCCGGTCAGAGTGGATTTTCCCAATTTCTGAACATTTGGCACATGGTGTACAATTATTCATTCGAAAGATCTCATCGAGCTTCACATTTTGCTTTATAAAGCAAGTTTCTAGCTTTTCTCTACCGTGAGATATAGCAGATTTTCTTGTTTTGGCGTCGAAAACTTGTCATTTTTGCAGAAATCAAATAATCCAACATTTCTTATTTCTTGAACTACGCAAGTCGTAAAATCAAACTAAAGGCGTCGATCTGAAGGTCTCACAGGGACAAATGGTCCGACGCATGATCGTCTTCCAACTGCTATCCTACAGGCTGCTATCATAAAAAATGTCGTTTCTGCAAAAACACGACCAATTTTTTCCAAAGATTGTGGAGCATTCACCGTGCAGGCTGGAGGGCTGCTACTGAACAAATGTGTTCAGCACAAATATACCCAGGGACGATTTTTTAGTTGCCCTGGCAAATCGCTTGGCAAATTTGGAAAAAGTAGGCATAATCCAGGGTACGCACACATTTCAGCTCATTTCTCTATAACGAAGAGCGATTTCACAATAAATAAAAAATCGTCCCCAGCTATTTGATGGAGGTATCGAATGATATAACCGATGTCTCGCGAAAAAATTTACTTGAGTCTGCAAAAAATCTGGAAAATTATACTTCTTCAAAAATGTGTTAAAAATATTTTAGAAAAGCAACATTAGTTTCGTGACATGCATTAAATAGAGAAAATGCCAAGCTAC
The DNA here is from genome assembly GCA_030248195.1 of Trissonchulus latispiculum. NCBI lineage: Eukaryota > Metazoa > Nematoda > Enoplea > Enoplida > Ironidae > Trissonchulus > Trissonchulus latispiculum. The sequence goes on from JASAND010023273.1 coordinate 25,826, forward strand.
GTTTTGATATAAAAATGTGTAATACGTTAAATACATTATTATACATATTTACATTATTCATTAAATGAAGCGAGTAAAATTGAGATTGACTTTCTTAGGCTAGCGGCTCTTTTGATCATCCAGGGACAAACTTGCTAGATTACAACGGAAGGTCAGCGCGTCTACTGAGAATTAGCAGACTTACCGAATCTCTGAAAGGTGATGTGTGCAGAATCAGAGATTCATATAGCCAACCTAGGTAGGGTAATGGTCGTGAGTTCGTTTAGTTAGGGGTCGTCTGGGATGATCGCAAGAGGATCTTTTGCAGCAGGAAGATCGATTACAGGATCTGAGTCAGCAATGAGATCGCAACAGGATCTGAATCAGCAATGAGATCGCAACAGGATCTGTTCAGGATCGCAACAAGATCTGTTCAGCAAGGTTGTCTTTAACTAAGACAAGTTGGAGACTCAATAGTTTAATTTATATTCAACAGGCAGATCTTTCAACAAACCGATTAAAGCAATGTTAAAATACAGAATATAAAATGTACAATAGACTATAGGATATAGCAATGTACAGTAATGATACAGAGAGTCAGGGTTGCCAACTCTTTTCCAACGTGATATTTTAAATTGACCGATAGTGACAGAAGAATAGTTAATTTTCACCAGTAGGTTAATTCTTTCTTTCGTCCTCTTGTTATACATATTACCAACTAAGCTTAACTCTTCCTTCTAGACTGACTGAGGGTTCCTCTTCTTCAGGTAATGATTATAGGGTACAGTCAGGTATAGTGCGTGTGAGTATGTGTTTAAATGGAACTGACTTCCTTATCCGACTACTTATCAAGAAAAACTACAATCAACAGTGAATAATTAACTGATAATTAGTTAAATTTAAAGGTATTACAATTCTGTCTCGGAAATGGGTGAGCGGGCTTGGATCTGGTATTGAAGATTCTCAAGGAATCCCACAGGTCTAAGGTGGCTATCGGACGGTGGAGAGTAAAGGCACAGGGGTCGGACTAGGCGGGAAGTTACCAGGAGGTGCCCAAAATATAATTAATATAAATAAAATGTGATAATTTAACAGGTTCTTCTTCGTTCAGTAGATTTCGCTGGATCTAGACACACTTCTGAGATACTGGTTAGGGTTAGACCTAAGCCAGAGACCGGAGAGCATGAGCTCTCAGGACAGAGGGGCATAGAGCGACAGACAAATTAAGCATAATTAATTCTTTTAAAGAATAGTGTTAAAAGACGATGACAAAGTTCAGATGCGGGCAGGTTTCAATGGTTCCCAATTCGATCCGGTGCCAGTAATGGTCTCTGCCGTAGACCCTAAACTCCTGATTTCATATAGTGTTCAGCTATATACCTTCCAACTGACTGTTCCTGACAAACGACTGATTACGATACTACACTGATATGATTTTGATCCCAACTAATGACTACTGATTCCAAAAATTACAGGCACTGACAAAGTCCTTCGTCGTCGTCTTCGGTGGTCGATCAGGATGGGCAATCCTATACAAAGTCCTTCGGATTAAGCACTGACTGATACTAGGCAGGTCACAGGCAGATCAAATTCGCTGGCAGATGAACTCTGGATCACCTGAATCAAATGGGTTAAAACCCATTAATACAGGATATGTGTGCGGGAAGCAAACCCAGCAACCATTACTCACTTTAGTTGGCTTTTCCGAGATAAGATTTTGAGACTTCATTAATTTTTGAGTAATTTTTAGTTTAAAATGGTGCCTTTTCGGACCATTTTGCTGATTAAAATGAGTTAATTGCACGATGTGATTTGTTGCAAACAGGGAACTACCGAACATTACTTTTGGGCGATTTTCTGCCTGGTGAGGCGGAAACTCGCCAATACAACACAACTCCTACACAGATATTCGGTTTACCCCCACTGGACTTGAAATGGGGAACTTTGATACTTTGGGGACAGGAAAGCACCAGTTTCCTGAATAATACGAATATTAACAATAAGATGGTTAATCTTGAGCAATTACTACCTTTTAGCTTTCATTAGAAAATGGTTCAGCAATATTTCTACTTCTTACGTACTACTCAATATTGATATAATAACTAACTATTATTTATATACTTTTAGATGTTAATTCGATGCTTACGTAACATTATTTACAGTGCATATGCCATTCGATTCCATGATTCTTTTCTGTATGCTGGTAATAAACGTAATCCAACATTTGCAACCATACTGCCAGGGAGCATTTGATGGTGCTACATTTAACTTTTAAAATAGCAGACTGACATAAAAAGTTTTACCATTGACAATGGTGCTTATTACAAAACTGCGAACTAGATTGAAATAGGTTGCCTCCGTAACGAGTACCAATGAGGGCAAAAGTTGTTGTTTAGTACTGCTTTTCCTGCAATGTTGGACTTTTAAGGAAAACAATTAACATAAGGCTTTCGTGATACAAACCTAGCATGGAAAGTTTAAAGAATTTAACAGTATATTGCAGAAAAATACCGACTAGAGTAATTTTGCCCGTTTGGCTGGCATAAACTAGTGAGGGCACGAATGGCACAATTCTAACTAGCTGATATCCATACAGATTTGGCGTAAATGGCATTCTATACCTATTAAATGAACCAGCACGAAGTCCTTATTTGCGATTCGTCCGCTCCTTCACTACAGGACTGCCAACGCGGGCGAATCTATGACCACCTGGTAATTACAGCCTATTCTGGGACTCCCTGTGACTCTGAACTAAGGTAACTACCTAATTTGCATATTATAATGATACGACAGTGGAGACTCGCTCACTCTGGCTAGCATTCGCACATCCTTTCGGGCATCAACCAGTTAGCGGAAAATCAAGCACTCATTCATAATTATGCAATTTTCCTGCCTAATATGGGAATTCTATGGTAATTCCAGAGGCACAAGTCCCATGCATCCGATGGGAGTAGACATGCCGCTAAGTATTAGGATAATCTGTCAGTGTATTGCGCGATCATTTGATTTTTCGAAAATATTAAAAATCAAAAATCAAGAAACAACGCGTTGATTTTTGTTTTTTGTTTTTTGTTTTCTCTGTAAAAACAAAAAACAACAGCTAGTTATTTGTTTTTAGTTTTTCCAGCAAATAAACAAAAATCAATAATCAAAAATCAAACTTTTTCTAAAGCTACCCGTTATTGCATTGAACTTGGATTCAAAAACAAAAATCAAGAAACAAGCGCTTGATTTTTGTTTTTTGATTTCAAAACAAAAATCAAAAATCAAGAAACAAGCGCTTGATTTTTGTTTTTTGATTTCAAAACAAAAATCAAAAATCAAGAAACAAGCGCTTGATTTTCGTTTTTTGATTTCAAAACAAAAATCAATAATCAAGAAACAAGCGCTTGATTTTTGTTTTTGATTTTTGTTTTTCAAACGTAAAATCAAAATTAAACTGCTCTCTTCAAGTTTAACATTTATTTTTATTTAAATGGTAATTAAATATTAATTAGTTAAATATTAATTGGTTAAATATTAATTAATTAAATAATAATTAATTAAATATTAATTAAATATTTAGTTTTTCTTGCGCAGTTATACCCAGCCGTAACTTCTGATTTTTTGACCAATAACTTTGCAATTTTGTATGGGTGCATACTCGAGGTTAATAAATTCAGAAATTTAAAAATTTAAAGATTTTAAAAAATTTCAAAAAATTTAAAATTTTCGTTTGGCAAGGGGGAACAAGGGGAACTGAAACATTTTTTGAAAAACATTTGAGTAGTATAGGAGAGTTCAAATGGGACCTGTTTGTACAGGTGTGCAGGAGTCAAATGGGAGCTAATTAATCATACAGGTAAGGTCATTAATCATGGAGGCAGATGTTCTCAAGGTCATTATTGGCCAATTTTCCCTTTAGCTTGGATAAGCTTTGTAACATTGTACTAAATTTTCAGCAGTCTTATTGGACTATATTACTTTACTTACGTATTTAACTTTAAGTTTGCTAGAATATAGTTTGTTTACCTGCCTAATTAGTGTTTGTTAATTAACTGTCTAAGTAAGTACGTAAATTTAATTAAGTAACATTTTCAAACTTTTTTCAAACTTTTATTTACCTGACTGTTTGTCAATGACGCTTCTGCTACCTACTTGCTTCAGAGTTGTAAAGGCCAACTATATTTCTACAAATTTTTTCCATTTTCCTTACATAACTAAATTTTCCTTGCCTTTATCCTTCTATATGACATCTGGACCTTTGTATTAACCTTGAAATGGAAGACATGTAACAAACACTTAAAGAAGACAAGATTATTAGTTACGTACTTAAGAATATACTGATGTTAGATGCCTGCTAGTGTTAGCATAGCTTTAGCATACTGAGGACTCAAACCTGTCAAAAGTCTTTCTCCCTGCTAGCTTAAAATTTTTCCCTATTAGCAGCCTGCCAGTGTTAGCATATCTTTAGCATACTGAGGACTCAAACCTGTCAAAAGCCTTTCTCTCCCTGCTTGTTTAAAATTTCCTCCCTATTAGTTGCCTTCTAGTGTTAGCATATCTTTAGCATACTGAGGACTCAAACCTGTCAAAAGTCTTTCTCCCTGCTAGCTGCCTGCTAGTGTTAGCATATCTTTAGCATACTGAGGACTCAAACCTGTCACTACTTTTCTCTCCATGCTTGTTTAAAATTTTTCTTCCCCTGCTAGCTGCCTTCTAGTGTTAGCATATCTTTAGCATACTGAGGACTCAAACCTGTCAAAAGCCTTTCTCTCCCTGCTTGTTTAAAATTTTTCTTCCCCCGCTAGCTGCCTTCTAGTGTTAGCATATCTTTAGCATACTGAGGACTCAAACCTGTCAAAAGTCTTTCTCCCTGCTAGCTGTCTGCTAGTGTTAGCATATCTTTAGCATACTGAGGACTCAAACCTGTCACTACTTTTCTCTCCCTGCTTGTTTAAAATTTTTCTTCCCCTGCTAGCTGCCTTCTAGTGTTAGCATATCTTTAGCATACTGAGGACTCAAACCTGTCACTACTTTTCTCTCCCTGCTTGTTTAAAATTTTTCTTCCCCTGCTAGCTGCCTTCTAGTGTTAGCATATCTTTAGCATACTGAGGACTTTAACCTGTCTCCCAAAGCTTACCAATTCGCCTTACCTAGTTTGATTGCACCTGTCTCATTGAAATTAAACAAGGGTATTGGTTGAATTTGAAAATGAAAATTTTATGTCTCCAATTACGTAATATTGGCAATACTTATCACACTAATTTTGGTGTCAACGTAAAGAGCATGTGTTGAACTAACTTCGGTCACCTCTTGGTAATTATAGGTTAACTAATTTGTTAATAATAATTAAAGGTGACCATGAAAATTTGTGTGTAATGACAACAATTACGTGAAACAGGGAATAGGCTGAAAGTTAAAAGAAAAAGAGTATACAACATTTGTTCAATAATAAACTCCTAACTATGAACTGAACAAGGCAATACAAAATTGATATATGTGTACAGCCTATTTTATGAAACCTAGCACAAGAATGCTGCAAAGTTTAGACATAAATTGCAAGTTTGGCAGGTTTACTGACATTTGAATCACCATACTTTACATCACCACGACAATGAATTCCGGTAAGATTGTTAATTGTAGCATTTTTATCCGTTATATTTTTAATGATTGCATTTTAGTAGTTGTATTTTTTAGTCGTTCAAATTTTTGAATTCTTGTATATTACAATTTTAAACATTACATTTTACAGTTTGAACATTTCATAGTTTTTAGATTAGCATTATTAGCATTAGCATTAGCATTAGTATCTCCGCCTGGGTATATTACTAACTGCTCTCTCGTCTGCCTCAAATAGGACTATGATGAATGTGTCTGCATTAGAATTGATGGCTTTCCAAGTGTGCGGATAGATAAAGTCAACCATTGCAACAGACCACCTGCCATGTAGATGCAGAGGGTGAGCTAGCTGGTTCTCAAAGGTTCCGTCCTTTCCGGTCACATACAGGTAGAAACTCATCTTCGCTTTCGGAAGTGTAACTTAGCAAAGACCTTTCCGTACTCAAAGTCTACCGCCATACCGTGATCATCCTTTATATGTATTTCAATACTATCAAACTCCTTTCTTAGCACTGGTATATAGTGTGGATTATTGTATATTCGATCAACAGTATCATTATGCTTGCCCTCGATACTGACAACACGAATGATGGGAGCAATGGTGTTTCCTATCATTTGCGGTGCCACCACGTCGCAGTATATGAAGAGGGAATATAGTCCGCCTCTCAGGTCTGGTGCATTAGCGGCCACTGCGTATCTAGGTGGTGAGACTGTCTTTTCCTTTGGTACGACCTTTGTGTCAGAGTATCCTAGCATATACTTGAGTTGTTTACTAAAGTGTAACGCCTTAAAGTCTGGTTCTTCATCTAGGGTAGTAGGTTTAAGTCCGACACGTCTATGAAGTTCATCGTAGGCCAATTCACAATTGATCTTCTTTGTTAGCTCAAGGGTATAGTTAATGGCATCGCAGAGTTGAAATATTGACTCATAGTTGTTTAGTGGGATGTGATTATGGAAGGTCTTCTTACCAACTGTCACTCCAAGTTTTGCGTCATCCTTGTTTCCTACATTGAACCAGGTGACAGGATATCCGAGCTCTACAAGTGCCACCTCCCATTCGCCTTCGAGGTCAACACGATGAGGAAGTTTGACTCGGAAATTGTGCAGTTTGTTTGTTGGATAGTCTGCTGTATTACTGGGTAGGTATAGGTAAAAATCCATTGTCTTCAGTTATCCAACTGTTGAACTTGTCAGGGTATCCAAGCCACTTGACAAAATACTCCTTTCGACCTTTTCGACGCCTGGTTTTTATAACCTTTTCTACCCAATAGGTGTCTGGTTCGTCAACCTTTTGTACTTCAGGCTGGTAGAATCCACCGACCACCTCTTCGCCACCATAGTCTTCTAGGAGGTACATGGGTGGGTCACCAGTCCTGACACTTCTGATACGGAACAACTCTTCTGACCAATTAGGGAGGTATCCTTTGTCAAAGAGACCCTTTGTTTTGCTAATACGGACCATATCTCCCTTCTTTAATTTATTTTCACTTGGCTGACTCTGGGTTTCTCCACGGGATGCACGTCTGAGCGCCCTGTTAACCTCTTCCATATTTTCAGGTTTCGATGCCTCCACTGGCGTCATACGAATACTCCTGTGGCGAGCATTGTTGTAGCCTTCCACGAGTTGAGGAAGGTCGTCAATGTACCTATACGATCTGGTCTTTGTAAAGTATTTCCATATCTTTGTCTTGATGGTTCGATTGAAACGCTCAACGAGGCTACACTTGATCACTGGATTATTGCATGTATAAAAGTTGATGTGGTTCGCCTTGAGGAGTGACTGGAAATCTTTGTTCAAAAATTCTTTGCCTCTGTCTGACTGTAGGTGTTGTGGTCGTCTGCCATCTGCCAATATTTTACGAAAAGCTCTAGTCATCTCTTGACCACCCTTGCTTTTAACTGGGATCACCCATGCGTACTTGGAGAAGACGTCAATGCAGTTGAATAGGTACTTGTAGCCATCATTCTTGTCTGCTATAGATACCATATCTGCCAGGTCTATTTGCCATAGGTCGTCGATACCGGCCACCTGATACCTCCTCGTTTGGAATCTGTGTCTAACTGGTTTATGGATGCTGTAAGTGTACTGTTTCTCCAACCAATCAGTGACTTTGGACCTCGAGATTCCATGTCTTTTTGCCTCCTGATACACCCGATTAATACCGCCAAATGCTGCAGGACTTTGCGGATCATAGTAAATCTTCTCTAAGGTGGTGTTAATATTATTGTTAGTATTTGTATTCTCTAGTGCCGCTTCCATTTGAGTTTTCTTAGGGCTGACCTAATTCCTTGACCTGTCTGTATATTTATGTACCGTGGATTTCCGATAAGTTCTCGAGGTACGTTGCTGTCTCTTAGTGCCTTTGCCAATGTTTGCCACCCTGTTGCCGGTGGTTGACTGGGTCTGTTGCGAATGAAGTCGTGAATCAGATCATATATTCTAGATCCAACTGCTGGCTGACCCTGATACTCTATTTCACCTCGACTGTTAACCTTGAGACCTGGTATACTCATGATATGTTCAATCAGATGCCTACCCTTCTGTTGCAGTGTTGGGGGTAAGGTAGATACAATGTCTGGCATAGCATGGGACTTCACGGTCATCTCCGTTGGTCTATCTCGTAGTATTCGACGCCTATAGTCTGCCTGTTTAAACAATTTACTCTTGATATCTGCTGGTAGTTTGGACTTGAGAACATTGCTAGCTTCCTTCTCCAACACCCTTGTGTGCTCATCAAAGTAGTCTGGCTTAACTAGTATTGAGTATTCCATCGTTGCTTTGCTCACCAGTGTCAGTTTTTATTATCTTATGAGATTCCCGAGCAGTCCACTGACGATACCTACAATAGGTCCCAGGAGAGCTGGTAAAAATCCTCCGTGCTGAATGATTAGTTTCTTCTTCTTCTTAAGACTGACTCGTTTCTTTCGTAGTGCTCTTAGGGCGTGTTTATATCTTGCTAATCTCTTCTTGTCTTTCTGGGATATCTTTACGTTGCCAGAGAGGATATTTTCTGCACAGTCACAAATAGCTTTAATGAGGTCGGAACTTCCATGAAGAACAATTGCCTCTCTTTGCTTACGACTTTTGCAACGACACAATAGTCGCAGTGTATCGATATTTCTTTCAAAACGATCCATGATTATTCTTTCTTGATATTGTCAGTTTTTATGGAATATACGTCGGTATAAGGATCATCTGGGAAAATATGCCCTCGTAGGCGGAGTTTTTCTGGTGTGTTCTGGTCTAGGTCTATCAGTAGATATCCATGCGGTCGACTAGTGGCATGCTCAAAAGCTTCCATAAATCCTTTCACTCTACCTGGATACATTTGCCTTGCCAAGTTCATCGGTGTTAGCTTATCGGCTGGATTCTTCATGAGGACAATATACTGACTATTTATCCTATTAGTCCGCTGCCTATCGTAGAAGATGTCTTGAGTGATATTGATGACACTACAGGACCAATGGTGGCAACCGCGGGTGAACAGTTGAACAAGGTTAGGTTGCTGCTTAATTTCACTCATTAGATCATCAAGTACTACCAACTTTGCGTCAGGGGTTTTCAGTTTCTCTAGATCCGGTAGACCTTTGATAAATTCTACCTGGGGAAGTCTATCATATGCATCTTGCCACTCAGTATAACACCAAATAATCTTCTCTGGAGGTTCTGATATCATTTCATCTGCATGTTCTACCAGTCGTGACACAAAGGTGGTCTTTCCTGCCTTTGTTGGAGCCGCCACGATACACGTGAACGGATGCTGAAACTTTGGTGTCCTAACTCTCTCCATACTTACTATGAAAACAACAACGCTGTTTATATGACTTTATTGTAGTGCAAAACACAATACAATATTACATACACAATAGTCACTATAGGGTCATATTTCTTCATACAGTGCAAAACACAATACATATATACATACACAATAGTCACTATAGTGTCAAATTTGTTCTTCGTTATCTTTCTTCATATCATTCTTCGTGATATTTGTATCATCATCATTTCGTAGTATCCATCATATCTTCATCATTTCGTAGTATCCATCATATCTTCATCATCGAGAATAAGTTCTTCCACTATTTCATCTTCATTGATCAGTTGCTTCATATCGACATGTAGAATTCGTCGCCATCCAATGCCAGGAATAGAAATGATTATCTTTTGCCTCGGATATCGTCTGCATTTATTCTTGTGATAGCGGCTGAGGCGGATCAGGCTCTGGAGTGCCTTATAGATACCCATGGTGCAATATATGGAATAAATGTGGTATTTACACCAGTATCGTAGGCCTACTTATTGACTATAGAGCTGGTATATCTGGTCTGCTGTAAAACTGACAGGACCAACAAAGCCACAAAGGACACGCTTATCTTGATCCAGGCAAAGAGTTGTCTCGTTATATGTGGACGTGTAGGGACATGGTATCGATCCGTTGATATAGACTGGGCACTGGAAGTTTAGACAGTTGTATATGAATTGGCGGATCTCGTGAAAACTATCAAGTGATACAAGGTGCTCAGTCCAACCATTATGAATAAAGATGGCATTGTCTATCGTGACGGAGTCCTTCAGTGGTGGTAGCTTACACTGGGTATGCTGTGACAACAAAATCGCTAATACAATCGTAGACAATAAAAATTTTATGAGAAGGCTTGTGATTATACAGGGAACTCCTTTGACCAATTGGAGTTTCGTATAGTTTAAAAAGGAATGCCCTTCTTGGGAATTTGCACCAGTAGCCATAGTCAGGATCTTGTACGGCGCACTTTAACAGTACCTCTATTCGCTTCTTATTACCATAGAACTTAGATGCCGTCTTTGTATTAGCCCTACTACCATGCTTTTTATAGACGTGGGGTGATACCTTAGTGTTCCACATTAATAAGTGAGGGAAAGGATACCAAGGGAGTAACAATGATTGTTAATGTTGTTCTCAGTGGACGCTTTGACAGGGAACTTCACTTAACGAACATTCCTAACATTAGACTCTATCGTGGATTTATTGGCGGTAGTCTGAAACACGAAGAGGCGACTTTCCAATTATTCACTAGTGGTAGTTTTGTTTGCCTCGGATGTAAATCAATCGAACGAGCTAATCAGTGTATTCGTCAACTAGCAGGCGCTCTTAATGTCGGTATTCTTCGCGAAGGCGAAGTGGTGAACCTGGTGGGATCCTTCTCAGTTGGCAGGTATATAGACCTAAGGGATTTATATGAAAGTATCAGGCATACCCATCAAGTTTGCTATGAACCAGAGCTATTTAATGGTCTCACGTGTAAGATTGCCGGGGTTACTGCACTCATTTTCCACACTGGCAAGGTCATATTAACTGGTGCTCGGAGTGAGTCTGCCCTATCAGATGCAAGGTCTTTAGTTAATAAGAAGGTGATAAGGTTTAAAGTTCATTAGTGCATCATGTCTGCCCGAAGCCTGTTGAACGAACTGTTACAAAAGGCCCTGCGCCAAAGTCCGCCTATTCGCATTGAGATTACCGGTCATTATGTTGCAGTCATGACTATAGGCAGTAAGTCCTGGACAAGCTCACAATGTCCTGACCCACGTACTGCCATTGAGGAAGTTTCTCGTAAAGCCTACGGTACGTTATGTCACGGCGACGAACATCTGATCAGACGTGAATGCGGATTACCACCAAGACCTCATATCTACGAAATTGATGCAGTCAGGGATAAGATGAGGGACCTACGTGAATACAAAAGATATCGCAGAAGTATTCAACCTATCTACAATATGCTAGACAGGCTAGAAGCAGAAATGCTCAAAAATCCGTTTTTTCATGGCTAACTGCCTACCTACCAACTAATGTTATCCGTAACATTTCGTTTACTGTATGCAATCAGTGTTATGAAATACAATACTGTTATTCAATGGTTTACTTGACAGTAGTAATACCATATAATAATAATAATAATGATAATAATAATAATAATAATAATAATAATAATAATAATAATAATAATAGTCAATGGTTTACAGTGATTATGCAATAGTACACTGTTATTGTTTAATAATTAGTAATAACATGTAATAGTCAATAATAATAATAGTAATAATAGTCAATCATTTACTGTACATTAGTAATGCTATGTAATTGTCAATAATTGTTAATGTTCTTTGCAGTCCTGGTGATTCCATGGGGATACGAACCATTCCGGCACATTCCATTGTTTCACCATAGAATTTCCAATCCATTCGATGAATACGACGGCACGGTTGTCGCATCCCAAGGGTCCAAGGGCCACCGCTGCGTCCAGTCTCGCTGCTTGCACTGTAGGGAAGGTGTCCTGGCTTTCTCTTAGCAAATATTTGCTCTTTGTGTAAATCTTCCACGTGACTCCTTTCTCCTTCGTTCCTCCTTCGAATAGTTTGGCCAAGTTGTACTGCTTCGACTTCACCAAGGCCTCGTGGAGCAGGGGTACGATATCTTTGCTCCGCTTCAGTCGCAGTAGGAGATCAAACACTCCATCGTATCTTGTTTCGGACTTGATGATATCTCGATAATCCGGGGTTATGCGCCGATGTTCAACCATGTAGTCTGCCACTGGAGCGGGATCCATTTCATCACAAAGGATAACCAAATTATCAATGATCTTCTCCACAGATGGTGAACCTGAAATATAAGTAATAATTTTCACACAACAAATAATGCTAATCTAACAACTGAAATGTTCAAACTGAAAAATTTAATGTTTAAAATTGTAATATTTACAATGTAATAAACAAGACAATCAAAAATTTGAATGACTAAAAAATACAACTACTAAAATGCAATCATTAAAAATACAACTTTTAAAAAATGCTACAATTTAATATCTTACCGGAATTCATCGTCACGGTGATGTGTAGTAAGTGAACAAATCTGGTGAAAGTCAATGTCAGTAAACCTGCCAAACTTGCAATATATGTGCCAACTTTGCAGCATTCTTGTGCTAGGTTTCATAAAATAGGCTGTACACATATATCAATTTTGTATTGCCTTGTTCAGTTCATAGTTAGGAGTTAATTATTGAACAAAAGTTGCATACTCTTTTTCTTTTAACCTTTAGCCTATTCCCAGTTTCACGTAATTGTTGTCATATTCATTACACACAAATTTTCATAGTCACCTTTAATTATTATTAACTAATTAGTTAACCTATAATTATCAACAGGTGACCGAAGTTAGTTCATTATTACTTTATTACACAGGCACCATAATTAACCCAATATGTGTCAACAATCTTGCGTAATTGGAGACATAAAATTATAATCACCCATTTTCAGCCACAGTTAACTTTAATAAATTATTACTAACTAATTAGTTAATTACTAAACAAAATTAGTTGACCGAAGTTAGTTCACTGTTTGCTCTTTACGTTGACATAAAACTTATCACATAAAGTTTTCCCAATCTTGCGTAATTGGAGACATAAAATTAAAATCACCCATTTTCAGCCAATTTTCATAGTCAACTTTAACCAATTATTACTAACTAATTAGTCAACCAATAATTACCAACAGGTGACCGAAGTTAGTTCAACACATGCTCTTTACGTTGACACCAAAATTAGTGTGATAAGTGTTGCCAATATTACGTAATTGGAGACATAAAATTTTCATTTTCAACCAATGTTTATTGTTTACGTCTTTAATTTCAATGAGACAGGTGCAATCAAACTAGGTAAGGCGAATTGGTAAGCTTTGGGAGACAGGTTAAAGTCCTCAGTATGCTAAAGATATGCTAACACTAGAAGGAGAAAATTTTAAACAAGCAGGCAGCTAGCAGGGAGAAAGACTTTTGACAGCTTTGAGTCCTCAGTGTGTTGAAGATATGATCACGCTAGAAGGCAGCTAGCAGGGAGAAAGACTTTTGACAGGTTTGAGTCCTCAGTATGCTAAAGATATGCTAACACTAGAAGGCAGCTAGCAGGGGAAGAAAATTTAAGCAAGCAGGGAGAAAGGCTTTTGACAGGTTTAAGTCCTCAGTATGCTAAAGATATGCTAACACTAGCAGGCAGCTAATAGAGAGAAAGACTTTTGACAGGTTTGAGTCCTCAGTATGCTAAAGATATGCTAACACTAGAAGGCAGTACAGAGGCAGAGAGGGAGTTTTGACAGGTTTGAGTCCTCAGTATGCTAAAGATATGCTCACGCTAGCAGGCTGCTAATAGGGAGAAAATTTTAAACAAGCAGGGAGAGAAAGGCTTTTGACAGGTTTGAGTCCTCAGTATGCTAAAGATATGCTAACACTAGCAGGCAGCTAGTAGGGGAGAAAATTTTAAACAAGCAGGGAGGGAGAAAGACTTTTGACAGGTTTGAGTCCTCAGTATGCTAAAGATATGCTAACACTAGCAGGCAGCTAGCAGGGAGAAAATTTTAAATGAAGATATTTCTAACAGTGTATTCTGAAGTACGTAACTAACAATCTTGTCTTCTTTAAGTGTTTGTTACCTGCCTTCCGTTTCAAGGTTAATACAAAGGTCCAGATGTCATATATAAGAAAATGGAAAAGGAAAATTTTAGTTGATAAGGGGAAAAAAATTTGTAATAATATTTTTGGTCTATACGATGCTGAGATAGATAGGTAAGAATCTATTGGCAAACAGTAAGGTAAATAAAATGGTTGAAAAAAGTTTGAAAATGTTACTTAAGTTTACGTACTTAATTAGGTCGTTAATTAATAAACACTAATTAGGCAGGTAAACAAACTATAGTCTAGCAAACTTAAAGTTAAATACGTAGGCACTAGACAAATACATAGGTAAAGTTACATACAATATAGTCCAATAACACTGTGTTAAAAATTTAGTACAATGTTACAAAGCTTATCAAGCTAAAGGCAAAATTGGCCAAAAATGACCTTGAAAGACATCTGCCTCCATGATTAATGACCTTACCTGTATGATTAATGACCCTATTCGTCAAGCCAAAGATACACCTGTACAAACTGGTCCCATTTGAACTCTCCTATACTACTGAAAAAGTTTGATTTTTGATTATTGATTTTTGTTTATTTGCTGGAAAAACTAAAAACAAATAACAAGCTGTTGTTTTTTATTTTTACAGAGAAAACAAAAAACAAAAAACAAAAATCAACGCGTTGTTTCTTGATTTTTGATTTTTAATATTTTCGAAAAATCAAATGATCGCGCAATACACTGACAATAATCCATACCGATTAGGGTTCTACTTTTTAAGTTAGTAACACTAGTTTTATCACAACTATGATTTGGCGATTATTACCAATAACTACAGTCAATATTTCACTGTGCTAAATTCATAGCGTTCTGGAGTATCCCAATCTTTACAAGTTACGCGACTAACAAGCATTCAACTAACCCAATTAATGCACTAGCGATTTTCAAAACGTGGTTCGAGTACCTACCAATTATTGTTGAATAATAATTGTTAACATGACAGTATAAAGGTGTAATTTTGAGGTCACAAATCATTAGGTTGGGCAGCTTTATGACATTTATACCGGCATGGCAATCCTCACAACCCCTTTCGTACAAGGGGAGTTTCCGCGAGTTGCCGATCAAGCAGTTAGAACATTTATTCATCAGGCATTCAAAACAAACCATTCAACACTCATGTGTTTCTGAAAGTTGGTTAATTGCGGAACCTCACGCTCCATGAGGGGTTTACCCGATCAACGGTTACGTAAATTTAGGAACACGTTCACACGTTAACTTCACAAACATCAATTATTCATCTAGTTACTAAAACATATCTACTTAACTAAACCCTAGTATTATGAGCATAATTAGACTGTAAATTTTAAACTTTATTGTGCTCGAATTTGACTTTTGCAATTCCATAGGATTGCTATTGTAAAAAGAAATTTTGTGAAAAATTAAACTTTGTAAAATTGGACAAAACTTTGGAAGGAATTCAGGGAAAAGCCAGTGAGTAATAATTGCTTGGCAATTATTACTAATAACAAAGTTAAATTAAACTAAATACACAATTAACTGAAGACTACCGAAAGATGAGGAAGCCGGCCATTCCTCTCAGAAATTACTTGACAATTAACTAAATAAAAGATAATGTCAACTCAGGGTTTTAGAATTAAATTTAAAACAACCTATACGATTTTAGTGCCTAGTAATTTTAAAGCCGACCTAAAGCTGAAATAAAACATGATACGAACTTGACATTTTAGAATTGTATTGCGCCTCATTTCGAAAATTGTGGGCGGCAACTCCTAGTTGTCGGCTGTGGGGAAACTAATTCTGCTAACTAACTTGTTAATTTCTAGGGTCGTAGCAAAGGGACCCTCTATCTCAAACTCAGAGGTTGGGTCCCACTCAAAATCCCATAAATACTACAAAAACAACAAAAAGTGACAACGTAGCAAGAATATTTTGATACAAAACGTAATTTTAGGCCTAATGAGGCCGTGGCTTGATGAAATCAAAATAAGAGAAAGAAAGAATGGACATGTCTCAAGACCTCCATCGAACAGGAGGGGTTTACATGAGCTGTCCTGTATTTCTGAAATGATAATATAATAATAATAAAGGGAACGAAAATTGGCTCGAAAGCCCAACATGCTAGAAAACATAAAATTGGCCACCAGGCCGAGAATACAAAAAAGTCGGGGCTCAAGGGCCCAAAAATGCAAAATCCTGGCCGCAGCTTGAGCTCAGAAAAAGATGGCCATTTGGCCTTAAAATACAGAAAAAGTGCCAATCGGCCAAAATACAATAATATAAAAATCTGGCCAAAAGGGCCACAATATAATCCTAAACTTTAGTCCTAATAATTCGTTTTAGGACGGACATTAAAGGTCCATAAAGCCTCTCAAGTTGTTAGTGTTCGGGTGAAGTACTCAGCTTTCCTCTCTGAACCGGGGGCCAGAGGAGGTTCCTATATTTTTTGTGAAATTGGGGTGTGTACTGCTATTATCCCTTGTCACACCAGTGACACGAGAAGCAGTACACGGGGGAAAAGGGACATTTTGTAGCCGCTCTCGGCTGTATCTAGACGAACACTGATTGAAATTTTGGGATTTGGGAGCGAGCGACAGCTCGCTGACAGCTCGCCGACGTTTGATAATTAGCGCGGAACCTTTGATTTTAGAGGAAAGCTTCTAGAAGTTTCTAGAAACTTCTAGAAGCTTCCTATCTTTTGCACATCTAGCTCCAGACTCTTTTTGGCCTGGAGTTCAGTTGGGGGCTCAGATTAATGGTAATGGCGAAATATTGCCCCCAACTAACCAACTTTTTGATAAATTTCAGGGACGAAACTTGGGCGAATTTTATAAAATTTTGGGTTTACACGTAAACGTAACCAAAGGGAAAACGATTAAAACGTGATCTTAACTTGCCCAAAAATTAACGAAAAGATGCGAAATTTTGGCCATTCTGAGCCTATATAAGATAGGTAAGACTCCAATAGGTTAAATTGATCGAAAGAATTACTTTATTATGGTTAATAATAGTTTATTATTCCCTTGTTTTCAGGCCCCTCACTTTTAATTTTGACTTGAACTTTTGGCCGAAAATAAGGGACGTTGCTCGTTAGCCTTAGCAACAATTGCTTCTTGTTGCTGGAAATTCCTTGTCCTCACTTGACCGAGCACAAAGAGGCAAATAAAACGTAAAAAGATGAAAAATATGCACATAGTTAACTTTACGTATATTCTAGCTAAGTGAGAACTATATCAATGGATTCTACGTAGTTAAGGGGTGTCTACTAAAATCGACTTGCCCCTACTTTGTCCTATTGGCCTACTTTTTGGCGAAGATGTAGAGCATGGGTGTGGTCAAAAAATATCGGGTACTGAGATCTTAGCTGCCTTCCAGCCATGTGCAGCCGTCGGGTTTATGTGCCCGACACCCCGTTTTTCACAACTACCAACATAATTAATTAAAAATTTCTAGACCGTAGACAAGACCGTAGCTTCAAAGTTGCCATTTGCAAATATGATTTGGCACATGTGCCCCTATCTGCCGAAAAGGACTAGACGTCTGTATCTTATCTACATCTCTAGGAATTACTCTTCAAAGTTGAAGTTTCGACCAAAATTTAAAAATTTTTGGCTAACGAAAGGAAAATATTATTATTGGTACGAGCTATAAGGGTGTAATTTGGCACAAAAGGAGGCCCTATGGGAGTACTCAATTGTGCCAAATGGCAAGAATTTCTGCCGCGTGAAAAAATTTTATAAATCGCTTTTATCTTCAAAAATTGCCAAAATCGCCATTTTCAGTCTGTCGGATCCTGTGTAGAGGCTTTCTGCAGCCACGGAAGTCGCAAACCTTCACTAATCGAGCTGAAATCATTTGTGGGTGTTTCGAACGCGCTGAGTTCAAATATCTCAAAAAAATTTAATTTCAAAAAATTTGATTTTTTCGATTTTTGGGGTACCATTGTCCCAAAAAGGCGATTTTGGCGATTTTTGAAGATTAAAGTTGACATAAAAATTTTTCCCCGCGGCAGAATTTCTTGCCATTTGGCACAAATGAGTACTCCTATAGGGCCTCCTTTTGTGCCAAATTACAGCCTTATAGCTCGCACCAGTAATAAAATTTTCCTTTCGTTAGCCAAAAATTTTTAATTTTGGCCGAAACTTCAACTTTGAAGAGTAATTCCCAGAGATGCAGATAAGATACAGACGTCTAGTATTTTTCGGCAGATAGGGGCACATGTGCCAAATCATATTTGCAAATGGCTACTTTGAAGCTACGGTCTTGCGTCCAGCAGAGATTTTTAATTAATTATGTTGGTAGTTGTGAAAAACGGGGGGTCGGGCACATAAACCCGACAGCTGCACAAGGCTGGAAGGCAGCTAAGATCTCGGTACCCGATATTTTTGACCACACCCATGCTCTATATCTTCGCCAAAAAGTAGGCCAATCGGACAAAGTCGTGGCACACCTTTAGTAGCCCCCCCTTAACCCATTAAAACTATGAAAAAGTGTATACTAACTCTCCTTTCGAGAGGCTATTATTCTGCTGGACTAAGGCCAGCGAAAAGTTCAGGTGAGGACAGCCTCACATGAAGGGAGGGATGAATGGCCGTAGTAGTGTAGGCTTACTACTACGGTGTCTGGAAGTCAGGCAGCTTCCCAGACAATGGGACTGGACTTAAGGTGCTGGTTTTCTTTCGGGCATTTTTCACTCATACGGCTTTAATCTTTTACGTAAATGACTAAAACTTACAAAAGAACCTATTTCCGTGCTCTTTAACATTTTGGGACCAGTCCCGTATTTTTAGGCCAAAAGATAAGAAAGTTTTGGTTTTTGGCCTTAGGCTCTCAGTAGGTAGTCAGGATACAGGATTGGTTGTGATAGCTGGAAAGAGGACACGAAAATGAACATTTTTGCTTTTACAACTTTTGAGCTATCTCCAGTGGTTAAGTCAGTACAAGCAAAAAACTGTTTTGAGGGTCAAAAAACAGTCGTTTTTGAGGAAATCAGTTTTTTCAAAATTACTGCCAAACCTTACGAACAATTTTCGTCCCTTTATACTTAATCGATAGAGCGTCCGAATGCACATTTTATGAATCCCTACTAGCCGGACGTTATTGCTTTCAGCTAGAGATTTGACAGGAAAACCATTTTGGCAAAACTGAGGTTATTTTGTTTTGAACATCAATTTTTCAAAACCTACTCGACAGATTCCGGAGATTTTCGGCAAAATGGAAATTCGTACTTCTGCGGAGGGACGTTTTTCTTGGTTTGAGCAAAAACATCTCCAGTTGCGAGAAAACTGACTTCAAAGTTGCGAAATTTCATGCCGCCGCACATTTGCCGGATTTTCTGCAGTATTGAGGACTTTTGAGCCAAATCCAAAAAAACGTCCCTCGGCCCATATGTCCTCTGCATGATAGCACAAGAAAAAATTTTGGGCGATTCTTCAGTTTTGAGAAATCGATGTTCAAAAATGTTTGGTCTATATTCATCCTGTTAGATGTCAGAACCTCTGAAAATTTCTGCCATTTTTTTGCTAATTTTGCCAGTTTCGTAAGCTCATGTGAAGCTACAGATAATAAGCTTTAAAACGACGTATAAAGCTCTTTCTAACTCCCAAAATTGCGAAAATTATAGCGTTTCAAAAAATCACCACAAAAGCACTGCACAAAAGGATACCACCACCTTAACACAGGTTGTGTAAAGGCCGGTTCACACGGTCAAATTTTCGTCAAAAAAATTTGATCAAATTTGATCAAACTGGAAATTTGACGGAATTTGATGGTTTGTACAGTGATCAAATTGCTTCAAACATTTGATCAAATTCGCGTCAAACCATCAAACTGGATTGCTCTGTGCGCAATACTTGTCAAATTATTTGATCAAAGAACCAATTGTATTTAGACTCGCATTCACGTGACTCTGTGCTCCAGTTGAATTCTGCTTTGTACTTTTTGGTTAAAGCGTTGACATTATTTCGTGAACAAAGAAGTCATGCTGCTTTCACTGAAACATGACGTGCAGCTTACTCAACTTTATCAGGGATTATCAGGGATACGACAAACTGTGGAATGTGAAATATCGAATTGACCACGACAAAGCTAAAAAATTATCATATACGGCTAATAATGTTATTTAAAGCCAGTAGCCAAATGAGTTAGTACCAACATCTCCTTCGCTCAATAGAGGGCTTTAGCACAAAGTCGTTCATCTAAAAATCCCAGTACTACCATAAACGCAGCTAATTTTCGCCTACGACGAGACTTTGTTTTCGTGATAACAAAACATTTTTGATCATAACTTTCTCAATTTTGGTAGTTAGAAAATAAAATTTACATATTTGGAATCAGCGAAGAATTGTCTTTCGATTAAGCCTAAGTCATGTCTCTATGTACAATTTCGACCATTACGTAATTATTACCTAATTAACACTAATTACCTAACCCTAATTAACACCAATTAACCCTTATTGTTACTAATTTGACCTAATTAACATCAAAAATGAATAGTAAAGGCTAAATGACACTAAATACAACTACCCACGCATACTTAGCTAAATATTACTGCTAACAAGAGTACATAATACATAAGAGTATGACAGCTGCCATACTCTTATGTATTATCTATCAGCTTGCACATCCTCTGCACGCTAACGGCTAACCCCCCCCCCCCGCAAATAGGGCCCCAGTGACCCTCCCCCGCAAATTAGTACCCAGTCGAAACTATGCTTGTGTGCTAAAGATCGAAACTACAAGCACTATGTCGGCGAGTTTTGTGTCTGTTTCGAGCTTTAGAACACATTCATAGCGGCCAAACTTTTTGAAGTGAAGGGTCCATCTTAATGATGATAATATAATCATATTGATAATCATAATTAAGGAGATGGTCGAAAATTGGCGACCCTTCCCCTAAATGCCCCCATTGCATAAAACTTTTAACAGTTAATCAGTCTATCAGTCTAATGGATTTTAGGTCAAAATTTTAGGACAATTTTTCAAAAAATGACCATTTTTCAGCCAGGTCAACTTACATCTATTTTTCGGCCAAATTTAGCTAAGATTTTGGGTCCAAAAATTGGGGGGGGGTGTACCCAAAAGTTGAAGGAGGGTAAGTCAACTCAAAATCCCCCCAAAATTTTCGACCAACTTTATCCCCCCCTCCAGATTTTTTGACTATCCCTCCGCCACTTTTGGTTACCCCCCCCCCGAACCCCACCCCCCCAGCACTTTTTGGGGCCAAAAAGTTAGCTAAATTTTGCTAAAAAATTGTCATTTTTTGAAATTTTTTCTCAAATTTTGGCTTAAAATCGGTTTAAAACGGTGTAAAAACGCCTAAAACGATAAAAACAGGCCTTGTTTTGACAAAAAAGCGTTTTTATGCCATTTTTTGAATTTTCTGAGGTCCGAATTGTGGGGGGGGGGTTTCGGGGGGTACTCCCCATCACATTTCGGGGGTCGACCGCCAAATTTTCGAAGTTTGCATTGCCCCCCCCCCCCAACCAAAATTTCCAGGGAAACTATGCCCCCCCCCCCCCCTGGGGAGGGGCGTTTGGCAAAAAGGGAGAGGCGGGGTCGAAAAAAGTCGATTTGGGGCATAGGTGTAAGCTGGCAAAAAACTGGGGGTTGGGGGTTTAAAAAAAGGGCACTTATGTAGATGGGGGGGGGGACAAAAATTTTGCCTTGGTCCCCCTTACGGTTTGAAAAAATTTTTTGTCTCCGATTTGGCTGAGAACTTGCCCCTAGGGTAAATCGAGGTCGCTGAACTCGTTCAAAACTCGAATCGACAGATCGATCCGATCGATCTATCGATAGAGCTATCTATCGAGCAGTAGAATCGATCGATCAAAATCGATCAAAAAATTTTTTGTCTCCGATTTTCGCGAAAAGTTGCCCCTAGGGTAATTCAGGTGTGCTGATTCCGAATCTGCAATCGAAATTTCGTTAAAATCGATCCTGCTTCCGCAAAAATCGATTTTCATCGATTTTTCAAGAATTCGTCAATAACTCGATTTTGGCAGCCATAGGTGAAACGGGGATTTGGAGTGGGGCCCCCTTTTTAGACCCCCCCAAACCCCCCTCACGACCCCCCCAACACCTCCCCCCAAAAATTTTTTAATTTTTATGCCAAAAAGCGCCTTTTCCGCCATTGCTAATACCGAAAAACATGAAAGCATTAAGTAATTTTGACACTAGACAGTGTTTTTAAACTCGAAAACTTGATTGCCAACATGTTTCTGAGTCCAGAATAAGGTCAATATTGAGTTTAGAAGTCCATAAAATACAGTACATTCATTTAAAATAGGAACTTTTCGCGACATGTCGCCAATTATTCATCTGGCGACAATCGCGAAAATTCCGCGATTATCGTAGAAATTTGCCGAAATGTCGCCAAAACTAGACAGACACCCGCGACAATCGCGAAATTATAGCGATTATCGTAGAATATTGGGGATAAGTCGTGTAGAATATTCGCGACAGTCGCGGGCGTTTGACGATTGTCGTTTAAAATTAACGAAATATGACTAGTTTCCACGACAATCGTCAAACATCTGCGAATGATTGTCGCGAATAGTCTTTCCACGACTTATCGCCAATATTCTACGATAATCGCGGGCTAGCCTTGGCGACATATCGCCAAATTTCTACGATAACCGCAGAATTTTCGCGATTGTCGCCAGACGAATAATTGGCGACATGTCGCGAAAAGTTCCTATTTTAAATGAATGTACTGTAGTTATAAACGTGTATTTCTCGCGATAATAAACACGTTAAGCCAAAAATTTGGACTTTTTTGAAAAATTTTGCAAAATTTACCCTAAAAATGCCCAAATTTTGGCCAATTTTAGGCGCGACTACCCCCCCCCCAGTTGGGGGGAGGGCCGGGGGCCCCCAAAAATTTAACGAAATTTCGATTGCAGATTCGGAAACAGCACCCCCGAATTGCCCTAGGGGCAACTTTTCGCGAAAATCGGGGACAAAATTTTTTGATCGATTTTGATCGATCGATTTTACTGATTGATAGATCGATCGGATCGATCTCTCGATTCAATTTTTGATATCAGCGACCTCGATTTACCCTAGGGGCAAGTTCTCAGCCAAATCGGAGACAAAAAATTTTTCGAACCATAAGGGGGGGACCAAGGCAAAATTTTTGTCCCCCCCATCTACATAAGTGCCAAAAAAAGTAGGGAGGGGGATCGAAAAAAGTCGATTTGAGGTGGAGAGGTAGAAAGAACTTTTTAGGAGGGAGGGTCTGTGATCCCTCCATTTTGGGGGAGGGGAGTCTCAGGCTGAGGCGTACACTAATTAGTACCGTTTAACACGTACCTACGTATTATATTGTGTATGAAGATTAAAAGGTCGCCGAGTAAAATTATCACAAGTGGTAGATTTTGGTACCAATTCTTTTAAAATCAATAGTTTCGTCGTCCTAAGCATAGAAACAACAAATTTAGTGCCTATAAATGCGTTTTTGATTTCCCCCAAGATTACGTGATCCCCTTTTAGCCTGACCCGTCCTACTTTTTTCGCTTAGATTGCCGTGTTTGTTGCAATGTCGTCGTCGTGCTAATTCATGGCTGCGGCTGATGATTCGGTTGTGGAAGGCTTAATTACCCCTCGAGCTTCCTGCTCCCTGTTTGATGGTCATGCTAGATCTTTGCCTGCATCGCCTGCGAAAGTAGACACTGGTCTACCACCACGTACATCCTCTGGCCTTGATCAGGTGCCTGCTGGCTTGTCTCAGTCTGGTTCTGATTCTATGCTGGATCGCATGCAGACAGATGATAACCAGATCCGATATGGGGATGATATGCTCCTGCCTCCTTTTATTTCCAGGCTGAATGCCCTGTTTGTCCGAACTAGGACTGACTTTGCCAGACTTAAGGATATATCCAAATATGCTAGTGTGAAGATTGGGATGTTGGAGTCGTACAGTTGCAAAGGTATTCAATTGCACTTGCACATTTGACTTTGTCGCCGCGCCGTGTATCTTGACTTGTTTATGGTATACGTAGATTTGAGGTCGCTGTAAGGAGTTTAATGATTTCGTTTTTGGATAATTTACAGTAGTGACAAATTTTTATGCAAGCTGAAGTTAGGCAAAATTATTGAAATGTTGTACGTAAAAGTTGTTAGTTTTGGGATAAATTCGTTGTATACGTATAAAATTGTTAGTTTTGGGCTAAATTCTCGCGTTTGGTCACTTATGGGAGTGGCGGCTTCAGCGATACTTGTGTTGTGTGGTTGTGTGGGTGGAGGTTAAGGTTAAAAATTATATTAATTTAAAAACTTGGTCATTATTTGTCTTTAACAATATTGGTAATTTCCGTCGATTAATGTAATGTTAGGCAGGCGTAACATGTGTATTTATGTATAGCAAGGTTAACAAAAAAAATCACCCGAAATTTTAACAAAAAAAATCACCCCACCCTGACTCACAGGAAAGTCGCAGAGACCCAATTTTTTGCATGGTGATAGCCACACATCTCGACATTACAGCCTGTGAGTTTGAGCCCCTAGGCCCTCTCCATGCGTTCATGGCAGACCTTTAAGTGAAGGTACCCAAAAGTGGCCTCAAAAACGTTCATGGCCGAAGTTCGAATTTTGGCTGCTATTTACTAAGGGAAAACCCTAGACAACCCATACTGTACATATGACATGTCCTGACTGTGCGCTATCGATACATATATAAAAGTTTCCGGTCGGACCTCTGAGCCGTCCTGGGGTGGGTGATTTTTTTTGTTAAAATTTTAACAAATAAAAAATCACTTTCATATTTTGTTACTGACCTCAGAACAGCAGCTAGAGCAAAACTAGCGCCAAATTCGAGCTCAGCGACCTCGAAAACCCTTATAGCCGTTGTTTTTGAGGTTGCCTGACACTTCTGGGAGTCCAACCTGATAACCAGCCTGGCCTGAACCGTCCGACGGTAAACGTGATTCCAGAAGTCAGTATATATTAGACTACAGTTACCCAAAAACTAATGCCAGATTTGAATTCTGCGCACTAGAAAACCCCCTAGGACACGTTTGCAGGCACTTCTGACTTCCCAGTTGGTACCTGGAGGGTCCGGAAGGGTCCGGCAGGGGTCACGTGACCGTGGGTCATATACCACCAACATACGAAGTCCTAAGTGTTGCTGCCAAAACGGCTGGAAATAAGTTATAATCACTCACAAACACGAAAAAATAACATTTTAGCCTTTAAAACGGCAGTTTATAGCCACCAGACTTCATACTAGACCCTGCCGGGGGCCATCAGTGACCACTTACACTTCGGCGGGGTCAGTTGGCCGAGTTGGAACACTAGGTTGGTGGTTTTGGGTTCTACATACGTTATTTAATGCGCTCTATCCAAAACTGATGAAAAAACATTGCTAGCTGCTCTTTGGGATCCGATCCGCCACTGATTTTTTTTGTTAACGAGTGATTTTTTTTGTGAAACCGTTAACAAAAAAAAATCACAAACTTTCGCCTACTGCAACTTACTGGTAGGTTGTAGAGCAGCGAAACTGGGGTGGTTTAAAGCTTAGCCCAAGACCTATGCATGGGTCCTCAAAGTAATCGATTTGGTTTAGTTTTGCGAAAGTTCCAGCCAAAAATCCAAATTTTGATTTTTTTTTGTTAACCTTGCTATATTTATATTATAGGGGGGCGCGAGAGCGACCCCCTATAATATGGGTGTAAAAGGCTCTGCGCGGCCCTATGAGACTCGTTCGAGCACCGTGCCAGCTCAATACTGAACGAAACTCGGCAAGTTTGGTATTTTTGGAATCTACACGACGAGTACAACAAGTTGCAAAAAAGTTTTGGTCAAAATTTTCAACTTTGAAAATTTTCACTTCCGGACAAGTTAGGTCCGTTTGTTTTTTTTTCTGTGTTAGTCACGCTTGGAAAAGGGCTATTTTGTGCAGAGGTGTTTGAAAGATGTGGGCATTTTCAGCCGGAAAGGTTTATATTTTCTGAATGCCGATATGGTCCCATGTGCCCCGCGCTATATTTTTTCGCTGCCCGGCCCGGCATGCCACCTGTGCGGCCGGCCAAAAGTGGCCAAACGGCGTTTTTGGTCAAAAAAGGCCAATTTTGTGTCACGGCCACAGGGCTCAGGGAACAAGTTAGAGAGACGCGGTTTGTTGCATGAACAAGTACGGAGGGGATACTAGTGCATAACGTTGGCCGATTTTTGATTTAGGTCCTGGACCGTTCTGGCGGCCGGTCCAAAGTTATCCGGTCCAAATGGCCATTTTCGAAAAATTTCTAAGTCCCAACTCCACAGAAAATAGTCAAAAATAGGCCTAAATATGCAGTTTTGAGCCATTTAGTGGGACGCATATAAAGGTTATCGGGGTAGCTGAACACGATGAGCGTAGTCGCAGCTCTGTGCGGTGCTGCTATCGTGCTGTACTATTATGCAGCAACCATAGCACGCTGTCTGTAGACTTACTGTAAACGGCTAAACATATGAAACTTGGTGAAAATTATGTCTGTAGTAAGGGGGAACTGTAGCTATGTTAGTTGGTGTACTCTCTAGCTTCCACCGTGCTGTATGTGCTGTCCCAAACACAGCACCGTCGATAACAAGTTATTCATTCGTCACTGGTATTTGAAATTCGGCATACAGATAGTTTAGGACATGACAAACTATTATAGATACGTTTCGTATACTTATTACGATGTTACTATGTGGTTGCGCTGCAGTAGAGTGCTGCTAAAGTATAGCACGGCCTATAACTAGCTACAGGTAAGTTGCAATCGTCCGAAATTTTGCATACAAGTGCGGCTGAGCATTGCAAATCATACCGTTTGAGTTTCCCTCACCGACAGTGAAGTTTGCATCTGGTTGCGCTGCAGTAGAGTGCTGCTGAAGTACAGCACGGCCTATAACTAGCTACAGGTAAGTTGCAATAGTCCGAAATTTTGCACACATGTGCGGCAGAGCATTGCAAATCGTGCCGTATGAGTTTCCTTCACCTACAGTAAAGTTTGCATCTGGTTGCGCTGCAGTAGAATGCTGATGAAGTACAGCACGGCCTATAACTAGCTACAGGTAAGTTGCAACCGTCCGAAATTTTGCACACAAGTGCGGCAGAGCATTGCAAATCATGCCGTTTGAGTTTCCCTAACCGATAGTGAAGTTTGCATCTGGTTGCGCTGCAGTAGAGTGCTGCTGAAGTACAGCACGGCCTATAACTAGCTACAGGTAAGTTGCAATAGTCCGAAATTTTGCACACATATGCGGCAGAGCATTGCAAATCATGCCGTATGAGTTTCCTTCCCTTAAAGTAAAGTTTGCATCTGGTTGCGCTGCAGTAGAATGCTGATGAAGTACAGCACGGCCTATAACTAGCTACAGGTAAGTTGCAATCGTCCGAAATTTTGCACAGTAGTGCGGCAGAGCATTGCAAATCATGCCGTTTGAGTTTCCCTAACCGACAGTGAAGTTTGCATCTGGTTGCGCTGCAGTAGAGTGCTGCTGAAGTACAGCACGGCCTATAACTAGCTACAGGTAAGTTGCAATCGTCCGAAATTTAGTATATATGCAAGTACGGAAGAGCATTGCAAATTGTGTTTTATGAGATTCCTTCACTGACAGTAAAGTTTGCATTTGGTTGCGCTGCAGTAGAGTGCTATATGCTATAGACAGCAACTAAAACTATTGCAGCCATGGGTACTGGATGTTGGATTTCTGTCAAAATAGAGAAAAAGGAAGAACTTGGAACTTTTCAAGCTTCTTTGCCCTGTACTTTCGGTTGACGATTAATGATTGGCGGAAATTTTAAAGTTTCTTTCACACCGCTTTAACGCTTTTGCTTTTTACTGAGAACCTTAAAAATGAAATAGGACAAGAATAAAAATGCTCCGGTGGAGCATGAAAAATGCAATATGGGTCACATTCGGTTGTAAATGGACAGAGGACTAGGTTTTAAAACGTTAATATGGGAGGGGCAGGTTGTAAATGCCAGGAGGACTAGGTTAAAAGCGCACTAATATGGACCAGCTTCGCTGAACAACCCATATTCGCGGTCACTCATGCTCCACTCCACATGACATACGAGTAAGATCTACGTTCTTCAGCTTTCAAAGCAAGCGGGACGATTTTGAAATATTAAAGCTTATTCCAAATAAACAATGCAGTTCTGGTAGAAAGGAGTTCAAGGTGTTATTTCTGCACTGTCAGCGAAGAATCTTGTATTAAGTTGATGCGAAAGGCAGTTGACATTATGTACGTGTATTATTAAGTTGTTTAATAAGGAGCACGACTATATACATATACTTGCAAGGTCATGCTGACAAATCGTACAATTTTCTGAAGAACTACCGATAGCAACAGCAAGCAGCAGTTGGTAGAAACTCTGGGCAGTTTTCGCGAATATGGGTTGTTCAGCGAAGCTGGTCCATATTAGTGCGCTTTTAACCTAGTCCTCCTGGCATTTACAACCTGCCCCTCCCATATTAACGTTTTAAAACCTAGTCCTCTGTCCATTTACAACCGAATATCACCCATATTGCATTTTTCATGCTCCACCGGAGCATTTTTATTCTTGTATATATACATAGCAAAGTTCACAAAAGATTACCCCGAAAATTGACAAAATATGTATCACCCAACTAGACGGCTAACAGCATGTCGCAGCCGGAAAAGTTCTTGCATGGTAATAATAGCCACAATCCCAACCTTAACATATGAGTTTGGTTCCCGAGGCCTGACTCCTCCGACTGGGGTTCCCAAACAGTGGTGCTACCCAAAATCCAACCCTTGGACAACTTCGAACCGAAATTGAATTTTTTCTGGTACTCACTATGGACTTCGCGCAGCTACCATGTATTATGCATGTAAAATGTCCTAACTCTAAGCTATCCAACCATAATATTGGATTTCCTGCCGTGACGTCTGGCTGCGCCACTGGCGGGTGATTTTTTGTGAACAAATTCACAAAAGAAAAATCACTATCAACTTTTGTAAAAAGTATCTGGGACAACCGCTAGGGCAAAACTAATGCCAAATTCGAGCTCAACGCACCCAAAAACCTTTGTGGACTTGTTTTTAGGTACCTCAGCGCAGCCGCTTCTATCAGACTGTCCGGCTGGTGGATCCGATCCGGACCTTGCGGACCCCAGCGGTGATCAGGATCACTTTTGTGGGTAAAAGCTTCCTAAAACTAGTCCCGAATTTGACTTGTACGCACCGAAAACCCTATAGCAAGTTTCTAGGCTTCTAGGGCCTTGAAACAAAATTTTTGGCAAGTCACGTGACCTCAGCCCAGGCCGCGTAACCCTTGGTCATTTCACGAGACCGCTCCAGATGCTAAAGTAATTCACCGAATTGTTTGTTTTGAGCTTGCTAGAGCAACAGAACGCCAAATATATATGTACGAGATTCCTAGCTTCCTGATATCAATACGTATATAATTAATTTAAAAATATCGGGTTGGGTAGCCACTGATCCTGGGGCGAGAGCCAAAGTTCGAAGTTCAGCCTGTGCGACACTTGGGTTACCAAAGTTTTCACTTAATAACACTATGAACTATGCTCTATTTATGCAACAAAAGAATCCTAGCTATTTCCTGGAATCAGATCCCTGGGTGATTTTTTGTGAACTCGTTCACAAAAAATGTTTATTACTCGCGGGCTTCATTTGAGAAATGCAAGCAAAAATTCGATTTTTGATTTGTTGTGAACATTGCTATCGTATGAAGAAGCTGTATATATTTGTTCAGGTTTGGATGAAGATACTCAGACATGGTTGTCGTCGCTTAGCAATGAACAGTTGAGGGAATTTTGTGAAGCCGAAGTGATCAAACGAAAGTATTGTGAGCGGCGAATTGAAATTGTTCAAAGGCAAATATTGGAAACTGAAGAACGGCTGGCTGTAGCGGAATCCGTAGGTAAATGCAAACAAAATTTTTTCAAGCTATAAACGAACAACAATTTTGGGCAATTTTCTTACCCCTTGTGCGAACAATTTCGCGACTCCTTGTGGACGACTTCGCCTGGAAACAGAAATCCCCTCCCCGCTTGTCCACCTGTGGTTTCACTCCTCTTTTTCTGGCATTGCTGTTGTTTGCAAGTGAACGTATATCCGTACGCATCAACCACTTTTTTAACAGGTGTCCAGATTTTTTGGATATATATTGTGTCTGGTTATAGCGGACTTAGGTACTCCAGTGATTGTCTGAGGTGAAATTGGGTGAGGGCCAAAGCTTTAGTGCACCAAGTCTGCACTGGCAGGTTCCAGATGAAAGAATAGGTTACTTCTTTGTGTAGACATCAAGCATCTGATGATTTCAAGCGACGGAAGGCAGCCACCAGGAAGCGCTCAGGTCTTTGTCTTATTTCGACATTTTATTCTCTCTCTCTCTCTCTAGTTGCAGGCTCATCGCGTGGCATATGAGTCAGGACCACCGGCTAGGCCAGAAGTCCCGCCACCTCCAAAAACCCAGCCACATGGCGGGGTTCCCTGACCAGGATATCCAGGGAGGGGGCCGTTCCCAGGGTTTGCAGTCTGTAGGTAGCAAGGGCCGGGCACCTGATGATTAAGTGGTGAAGGTCTTCGTCCTCTTCACCACATCTTGGGCAAAGTGGAGAGTCCTCCTTCCCAATCCGGAAACGGCAGGCTTCAAGTAAACTACAGTGCCCACCTGATCTGAGTTGGGAGAGGATATGTTTCTGCTTTTTTGTGAGGCCACTTTCCCTCTCTTCACTGACGGGCTGCAGGGTAGGATTGATTTCCTTGATGAGTGCATGTTCGATGCCGATTCTCCAGCCTTCATTGGTCCTGCTGTTCACATAGGTCCGTAGGGTGGCCACATTCACAGGGGCAGCTTGTTGGTCCATGGTTGCAGCTTCTTTGGCGGCGAAATCGGCTAGTTCATTTCCCTCGATTCCGCTATGTCCAGGGACCCACTGGAATGAAACTTTTCCATCCAGTTGGAATAACAATTCCCAGACGTTGGCCTCCAGTTCACCAGTTGATCTCATTTTATTCTTCCACAACTACATGCAACAACAACAACAAACATCTATAACTGTTTATTCATGATTTAGCTTCATCACAGCAGCAGCACTTGGAAAGAGTGGAACAGGATTTGAAGTCTTGCTGTGTGGACTGGACAGCTCGTGAGGCTCGCCTGCTCAGCAGTCATAATCTGGCTATTCAGACCAGACTTCGCCTGGAGCGACAGCTGAGAGATCAGTCAGAGCTGTTGGCACAGTGTCGTTCCAAATGCTCCCGGCTGGAAAAAGCTGAGCAGCAAAAGGATAACCGTCTCGCTGAGCTACAGGCTGAAACTGTGTCCTTGAATGACCGACTGAGCAGTGTGAGACAGCAGCTTGCGGATACTGAAGTTGAAGTGTAGGTATTTAAATGTTTTTGATTGCGTGCCCAGGCTTGCGCAACTCTGTTTAGCCGACACTACCTACCTATGTATTTGTCTTGGAACACTTCAATTGTCTTCGGTCAAGTTCATAAAACTTCTCTGCTGTTTTAAACATATTTTTCTTCTTCTTAGATTATTACGTACCGTTTTGGAATAACATAACTGCTGCAGTTGTGGACGGTTGCAGGATTACCGTGTTCTTTGAACTGACTGACTGAAATATTTATTTCCTGAAATTTTATTGAATACTTATTTAAACTGTAAGTTGTTGGGCAATCAGTTATATAGGCTATCAAATGTTCTGGAGCTAGGTTTTCTGAAATGAATTTTCAGTGCTTTTACATCCACCTCATTAGCTTCCTAGCGTTATTGAAATTGTATTTTCAGAAAAAATCTTCAAGATCGTCTTCATAGCGCTGAAGGCAAGCGAGATGAACTGGCCCAGCGGGAACGGGAAATGTTTGATGACCTCTGTCAGATGGAAAAATATTTGACTAGTCAGAAGCACGAGTGTGATTCGCTTAGAAGTCAGCTGGCCGCCCTTCGCTCTGACCACACACGAGAGCTAGGTAAGCAGTAGTGAACCACCTCCCTCATCAAGGGAGAGGAGCATACACTATCACTACGTCAGCTGGCTTTTTCCTAGGCAAAAATTTCTGGGGGGGGGGAGAAAATTTTCCCAAAAACGCCTAAAAACAGCTACGTATTTTTTGCTGCTGACCTAAAACATTAAATTTAGGCTTAAAATAGCTAAAAATGCTTAAAATAGGTAAAAATCTGGCGAAGCCCGAAAATTTTTACCCTATTTTTCCGGGTACTTTAGAGTTTTGGGGGGGGGAAGCCCGAATCCTGGGGGGGGGGCGATTCTGGAGGGGACCCAAGCCTGGGGGGCCCCACACACACACACCCTCCCGTAGGAAAAAGCCAAGTCCTGGGGAGGGCTTGTCCCTAGGTTAATGAAGGGCTGGCTTCTTGTGTTTAGGAAGGAACAATTTCTGACATTCGTGTTCCTTACGTGTTGACTAACTTACTAATTTGCACCGAAGTTAAAGGTAATAATAGCTAAAATTTGTTTTATAAATTTGCAAGAGCAACAATGTGGAGATATTCAGAAATTTTTACATTTACATTACAGAAATGCATTAAAACATGTCGGCGAAAGCTGACCTTATGAATATTTTGGTGTCAAACCCTAGTTGTACCTTTTCCCTTATTTCCGACTATGGCAGGGTTTGTTCGCACTGTACCTTGTCCGGGTCATAGAGACTTGACTAGTCTTATTTTTGTAGGAGAAATTGTGAAGTGTCACCAATCAATAGTGCATAATTCTAATCAACTTTTGAAGAATGGTGAGCCGTCAGACGGCTTTAGTTTATACGTATGGATTATGGTAGATAGACCAGAATATGCGAATTTCTTAAATTCCCCTCACTGAAGCTGGGGAAGTTGTCAGCCGCCAGTCAAATTTTGCTAATATGAGACTGCATTAGCCAATCCCCCCTCCCCAACAGGGAGCGCGTTTCGCGACAGCCATCAGTCAGGGACCTTTTAGCGACTTCCCATCAAACGAGGGAACATTCGCTTATTTCGCAGAGTATCGTGACGCCATGCAAAGAGGAAGAGAAGATAGTGGTTTACTCTTCTTGTGTATAATATAATTATGTGCTCTTGTTCTCCCCTTTGTCGGGTGCATCGTCCTCATGAAATGGGATTCAGTAGCTGGAGGGAATTGAGACTAGGGTTTGACCCTTCTGATAAAGTTTGGGGAACGATGTACATGTTATAGAATTTCTTCTTTTCGTATTTGTAGATATCGCTAAGGAAAGACACAATAAAGATCTGGCCGACTTGAGAGTAGATTTGCAGAATCGCCTTGAAGCTTCTTTTGTGGCTAAGCTATCGAATCTTGAAGCTGATTGGCAACGACTCTTTAGAGACTGTGAAGCCAAATATACTGCCTTACTGAAAACCCATCAGGACGTTGTTGCTAAGCTACAGGTAAATTGCATTACTTTACATTAAATGTGATGATAGTTTTTTCAAAGATTTTTGGTTATGTTCTTGTGATGGTTTTGCATCCTATACACGGTTGGGTTTTGGCACACATCTTAAAGTTTTGCTCACCATATTATTCTAAAAAATGTGTGTGCTCCTAGGCCAAGTGGCCCTGTGATTTCCCTCTGTAGCTTACTTTCAGAATTAGGATCTGAAAGATAACTATAGTACGACCAAAAAATGTGTGTACAAACTTCGACCGTTTATAGCAGATTAACCTTTGGAGTAAACCCCAATCCTCAGGAACCCGAGAATTCGAAAATCCGGAAAAAGCCGGAATTCCGGGTTTCATTCACGGAAAATCTAAAATTTTTAGTTTTTCGCCAAATTTTTATCGCAATCAAAATTTTGTTTTGACGATCGAATAGAGCTGGTCCCGCTGCATATTTTTGCTCTTACAAATTTTTCACGAAAATGCACCCAGTTTCCGGAATTCCGGGTTTTCAAAATTTCCGCATTTTAAAAATTTTCTCCAATACCCACATGATGGGTATCATTCGAAAGCTCTTATCGAGCTGAACAACTTTTGTAATAGAATAAACTTTTGAAAATGCACACATTTCCCGGAATTTGAGAAAACCGGATTTTCCGGATTTTAAAAATTTTCTCCAATGCCCCACAATATGGGTATCATTCGAAAGCTCTTGATGAGCTGAACAAATCTTGTAATAGAACCAACTCGCAGAAACGAGCCCACTTCTCTGAATTCACGAATTCCGGAATTCACTCTAGTTTGGAAGGTTTTAGCGAATTCCGAGAACTGGGCTCTTTCTGCGAGTTGGTTCTATTACAAGATTTGTTCAGCTCATCAAGAGCTTTCGAATGATATCCATATTGTGGGGTATTGGAAAAAAATTTTTAAAATCCGGAAAATCCGGTTTTCTCAAATTCCGGGAGATTGCGATAAAAATTTGGCGAAAAACTAAAAATTTTAGATTTTTCGTGAATGAAACCCGGAATTCCGGCTTTTTCCGGATTTTCGAATTCTCGGGTTCCTGAGGATTCTAAAAATATATACTTTGTTGGGGTTTACTCCAAAGGTTAATCTGCTATAAACGGTCGAAGTTTGTACACACATTTTTTGGTCGTACTATAGCTAGATATTTTTCTACTCGCTCAGCAACTTGGCTTTTATTTTTCAAGTTCTCCACCAGTACAAATTTTCCTTTTATGCCCTACCACCTATGTACCTTTCTATTTTACTTAATTTTCTTATTTAGCGTACTGAAAAGTCAAAGAAAGCCCTGCAGACAAAACTCCTCGGGGAATTTCAAGCAATACTCCGACTGAAGTATGACGAAATTCAGGAACTGGTGGAAGAAACGGCCAGACGTCCCAACAGTAACAATGTTTCCGCTGTCAATCTGACGGCGGTCCCTGACTTTACAACGACGACAAAGAATTTGCCTTCAGGGGCCCAGAAAGCCGGTATGCACGGTTTGATTTATAAAGTAATAGCCACACATCAGAACTTCGCTAGAAACTCCGCCCGAAACTGGAAGACTTTGGGAAAGACGGCTTTGATTAAATTGAGACGTGAATTCAGGAGATCCGCTCAAATTTTTTAATTACAAGATTTATATTAATATTAGTCATTGGTTCTAATTCAGTTATTTGAATGTTTGCAATAATATAAAAAGTAATATTTTCGGTTTAGAAGTAATTTTGATTGTTTAGATAATCGTGAAACGGAAGCAGCAGGGCTGAGTCTTGATGCCATTCAGGCACGAAAACAAGAGCTTCAACAGTTCATTTCTGCTGTATGTTTACAAATTTAAACTTCAGTGCGTAGGATACAATAGTTTAATGTTTCTTGTGTTGCCTAAGGTAATTAGTTCTAATTGCTGTTTTGTGGTGTAAGAGCAAAAGCAACTGTCTTAGCCAACAGTTAGCATTCAGTATTGACACGCCTCTTGTTTTTTGAGGCCTGTGTTTAAGTATAGTTTTTCTGCTGCTATGAGCACAACGGGCCTCTTGATCCATTCTACTTGTGGGATACAAAAATTGCTCCTTCATTCTAAGGGAGGAACGCCTACGCAATTGGGGAGTAATGTAATCTATTTTAGTAGCTTATTATTAGTCTGAAAGTTTGTTTTCATTCTGTATGCTCGTCATGTTTGTTTTAATTTCTAGTTAATGAGCAAGCAAAACTCAGCCAGAAGCACTGAAAATACGAACCGGGAAATGTTCAATCTGTAAACTAACCAGTGAGTTGCTTTCAAGTGAGATCCTTATTTTGTTAGATAACCAGAGTACTTAATACATAAGAGAATGACAAGCGTCGTAATTTGAAAAACTCTCCTACGAACCCTATCGGTATACCGTTACGCATGCGTACTAGCTCAGCTAAATATCAATCGTAAACTGGTTCGCCTAATAACATTGAGCATGACTCAGTTTGTGTGAAAAATGTGAAACTTCGAAAATGTGTGAAACTATACAATATTTTGGTTGGATGCTTTATTGCTTTTTATTTGTTTTTGTATATATTTATTTCATATTTTATAGGCGGCTGTCGAGCGTGATGCTTCTTGTGAGAATTCTAGTGAATCTCCTGCACGTTCTGTCTTGACCAGTCCAGTGGTGCTTTGCTCAAAACTCCTGTCAAACATTGTCCCAATTTTTGCATTCTTGTATATATACAGTCAACTTGTATGTTCTTGATTCTTGCTGCAGTAAATAAATCTGTGTACTTTAAAGCCTATATTAATCGTATTAGGAGAATCTGTTTTGTTTCTCACCTTTCTTTGGGGGGCGGTTTGGGTTGGCTGACTCTAGTGAGGTCCTGTTTTTCATTTCACCATCCGTGTTTCGCAAGCGTTGTTTTTTGATGGGCTTTTCAAATAAATATTTCTCATTAATAACTAATCTGTGGAGTTCTCTCTCAGCTCATTTTATCCTAAAAATAGCAAATTTATTGCGTAAAGATGACTATATTTTTATCTTTTGTGCTTCCGTTTTTATAATTTCTAAAAGTACCAGATAGGTGGACGGAGCAGTTGTGTTTCCATTTCTTTTTTCGTTAAATATAGTGCTAATTGAAGTGGAAGCGTTTTTAGGAGCTGGATGCCTACGCTGCAATTTCATACCAGACTCGTTGGTGATTAGTATATTTAAGTCTGCAAGACTGCTGCTCTGTGTCGATCTGCCAACATCGCTAATGCTAATTTTTTGATAAGTTTTTCGGGTCGGAGGTGCTGTAGTGGTACAACTTAGTTTCGTTCAGTCTTTCATTAGCCAAAAGATCAACGACAGACAACATCAGATAGTTGCGTCAGACAATTACGACATTTATTTTCTCATACGATGACAGCAAAAACGTTTACCAATTACCGTTACACGACTTTGTGGTTTTGCCTTTGGCGAAATTTCTCCCGTTTTCGGACTCCTCGAACCCAAGTGTTGCAGTAGCAGCCCACCAACAAAATGCACATGACGGCAAAGAATGCACAGCACGTCAGAATCCAATATCTTATGAAAACGTTTGAGTTGTGGAGTGCTTTCGGGGCCTTTGTGGTTGGGAGAGACTTAGTCGGAGAGGTAGTAGACGAAATTGATTGGCCTGAATGTGTCGGTGAAATACTGGTGGAATGGTTGTTTTCAACTTTATCTTGCACTATAGTAGTAGGAAGTGCAATGAATTTAGTTGCATTCCCAACGTCGGAAATAGTTATCGTCGTACTGTTATTTATAATTCCTTTGACACCGTTCTTTGCAGTAATTCTACACATATAGAATTGAACACTTTCACAAGGGAACAGCTCCCATTTACCTGTAACGGCAAAAATTTGCGGACAAAGATTGGAACAATTTGTATCGGTTTGGTTGATGTTGACGTCCCAATTAGCATAACCAGTTGCATTGCAGGAGCTCTTTTGAATCCAAAAATATCCAGAATTGTTAATATCCAATAAAATTTTGTGAACTATGCTACTTTCTTGTTCATTTTTTATGGATAGAAGGTTGCTTTCAGCGTTAATGTTAGCAAAGCCGTTGCAAGTTTTCTCTGCAACATTGTAGGTAACAAACTGGAAACAGTATATCAGAGAGTCGTTATCTGGGAAAATTGATGAAGATAAGGTGCAGAGGTGTTGAAAAACTGCAGCAATGGTTACCAATTCCATTCAGATTATGTGGTGGTTCTAATCTCAGTAAATTCGCTAGTAATTTTTTTGAGAAATGTTCTTTCAAAAATGGTATCCGTACCGTAGGGTTGTAAATGTGCTGTGTGTTGTGCACCCAACACATTGCTTAACGAAGCATACTGTTATAGTTATAGCGGTTTTATAGTCATGAACGCTCAAAGACGGGCGTCGTGTCGACGTGCGTAAACGCGCGTCAATGCGACCGAACGTGACATGCTTCTTAGTGGTTTAGCTATATAAGTTCTTAATTATTGTATTTTCCCTATGTTTGTTCCTCTTACTAAATATCCCAGTAATTTTGCTAACGTCGTTGTATTAAAATCCCATTGTAGTGGCTTTATGCTCACAAAGCATGCGCGGACGTTTCTATGTGCGCGTCTACGCACTTCTACTGGAGACTGGAACAATGCAATCACCATTGCTCTGGTGGCACTTTATTTTCGATAACTTTTAATTCTGCTGTAGATTAGTATACTGCAGAAACTGGACAGCTAGAGAGCTTAACCCTTTTTATGCCCACGGCGGCCATTTGGCACAAATGATGATTTTTGATATCTGTTCCAACGAGCAGACACCGATTGTACAATAGAGCTCTGCTCCCGTGCTCCTTTTTTCTTCGACACTCTCACTACAATTTGGAGTAAAAAGTTCAATCAATATATAGTTCTTAAAGAAATTAAGTCCAGGCTGTCTTTTGGCAGAATGGGTGATTCGGCAAATTGTGTGTTATTTTGAGCTATGCCAACATCTGTTGTAATTAGTTGACATTGGCAGCAAAGTATATAATGTTGTGCACCGGCCCTGTCTAGAACGGCTGGCCGCCGCCGGCCGACCGGTGACCGGCCGGCCCAGGTCCGATGTGGGCCGGCCGGCCGATCACCAGCCGGCTGGCCAAATGCAGGGCAGCTGACCGTTGACAGTTTCTGCGGCTTATCGCCTTAAACTTGCTAAAATTTGCTTTGAAAACTATCAAATATCTTATATTTTTACTTGTATATTTTGGACAGCCGGCGAAACGTACAACACTACAGCAGGGCCGCTGTACCGGGTGATGGGTCAATGCAAAATGCAAAATTGGTCAGTTTCAGCCGCTTTTCCCAAGAAGTCTTGGGCAGAAGAGGGTTAAGTAGTGATTTCGTTCCTGTCTGAAAAAATAGTAGCTAAAATATATTTTACTTTTCTTCTTGCAAATTATTCAATCGTTTTCAGCAACAGTCTTCTGAAATCGTTTGCCAAAGAAATTTTTGTTGCTGCATTGAGTCAGTGTTGTTTGTCTTTATTTCCTTAGGCTAGAAGTGTGATGTCAAAGTCTAGCAAATTTAAAATTATTTCTTCCAGCCCCTATTCTGTTGTGCAGATGGTTTGCAAATCTTAGTTTCAAAATAACATATATAAATATATTACCTATATTTAATTGGAATATGCGTCAGTAGCGGAATTGCATTTACCTATGAAGCTGCGTAAAGATTGACTTTCTGACTCAGAATGTGAACCTGCACTATAAAAAGTAGAAAGTAAAGCGGCTCTTTGTTTGCACTTCCTACTACTGCTACCTACCAATGTTCCACCATTTGAAAGGAGGGCTAGGTAATAT